>RJWM01004577.1:0-90654 GCA_004363535.1 Dasyprocta punctata | reverse complement strand
CCGCCATGCCTTTCAAATCAGTCAGTCCTCTCACTTCTTGCCTTGTGATAACAGTGGCCAGAGCAGAGAACATGGTAATGACTGAAGTAGACTGAAACATTATTGAGAAGAGTGAATTGCAGGGAAGAGAATTTCAAGGAAGTAATCTTTCTGTGGGCAAATACTCTAATTTCAAGTGATGGTTTTTTTTTATCTTAAACTCTTTTCCCACTTGCATGCAAGCCTTGAGAATAGTTGGGTTCTAAAGGGATCTATAACTTGATTGACAATCTAGATTTCCTTTAGTTGGTCATTATAAATATTCCTTGGCTCACATCTTTAGCAAGAGTGCTTTGGACTAATTGATACTAACTGACTTCCAGTGCTAGAAATATGACAGGTAAATATTCTGTTTTCACACCCTAAGTGAACACAAGGCTCTGTGACAAGGTCTTGTGGGACAGTGTAGCACCAGGATCGTTTGGTTCACACAGTGCTTTACAAAAGTTTAACTGTAAAAATTCTTTAAATCTTGGGGCCTGGGGTGTGGCTCAGAGGTAGAGCACACACTTAGCATGTGTGCAGCCCTGGGTTCAATTTGCAGCACCATCAGTAAGACAAAAATTAAATCCAGGCATTTCCAATAGAAGTCTAGAGTTCCAGTTTCTTTTGTACTATTGAAAAGTATGGCCACACCAGTGTAAATTTTCTCATGATAAATCAGCTGGAGCTGGGCAGTCGATGTTTCCTTTAGAAGAAACTGGTCCTCCCCAGCTAACCTTGGTCCCCAGCTTCCCTTTTATTCACATATGGACCAATTTGTATGATGTTATAGCCTGACTAATGGACTTAGTAAGCATTTAAGTTTGGTGCCCCTGCTGTATGAATATCAAGATGTATTCTTAACTTAAAAACAAGACTCTGGATGTTCTCAAAGCCTTTTTAAGCTTTGTTTTTCAAGCATTGTGCTTGGTAAAACATAAAAGTAATTTTGGGGGAAATACAGTAAATTCCAGTGAGTCCCTCCCATACGCAGTGTTCCCAGGACATAGTGTCTTTATGTTTCAGTAAATGAAAACAAAATTTTGAACAGGCATTCCAGCACTGTTTGGCTGTAACCAATGCTGATCATTTTAGTTGTCTGAACAAGTAAAAGAACACCTTTGTCAAAGTTTATACCACAAGTTAGAAAGAAAAGTCATTTCTCATGTACTCAAATCTTTTCTTTAGAAACTTACCAGTAATGGTCCTGACTGCTGGTTTTTTAGGTTCTGCTCTCCTTAGTTCTTTAGGCAACAAGTTGTTTTCATTATGCCACTTTTTTAGGCATTGTGGCTCATGGATGCTAATGGACTTTGTTCCATATTCACGACCACAGATGTAACAAACAACTGTTGGTGGACGCCTTATCATTGTTGACTGCCAATAACATAAAATATCTGTTAGGTAAACCTTTGATTTGGAAATTATATTTTAAATTCTAGAGCATTCAAACTTGCTAGAAAATCAATATGATTCTAATAAGCTTCAACCATTCTAGTGAATTTACCCTTCTTGACAGTTAAGAGATTGAACTATTTTATTTGAGTAGATGAGGACTTAGAAGGAAATGAAGAAGCAACCAGAATTCTTTATACTGATACTGCATAAAATGTATTTCCTTATTTAGTAAATATTAATCATTTCCTATTTTGTACCTGAGTTACAATACTGGGAGAATATAAAGGTAAACCACCTATGAATTTTCTCCATAAATACAGTATCTAGTATATGATATGTCTAAAAAATGAAAGTGCCATTTCAGTGCTTAAAATAGATTTTAGGCCTGCCCATATCCTCTTGTGTCAACCAACTGTGTTTCTCTGCTCTTTTGATCTGGAGTAGGCACCACAGTGGGGGAGGACTAATAATCCATCATGGATAAGAATAAGCCTGTGGATAAATAAATGCCCAGCTTTTCCACCAAGGTTGGTTCCATGCAGTCTCCCAGAAGCCACCAGTGAGACTATAGTGCAGTTGCTCATTACATACTATATTGACTTCCTTGCTTGCCATATCTCTCCTCTCATTCTTTAACAAGAACTTCCTGGATTATTTCCCAAATAAACTACTGAACCCAAATCCTTTTCTTAGTTTTCTGCTTCTGGTGGAACCTAATCTAAGGGAGAAATGAGGATAAAGTGCCGTATGGAATTTCTTCCTCCTGTCTTGGAGACAGAAAGGTACACGATTCTTACAGAATTTTAATTTTTAAGCCGATTGGAGATTCAAAGCTGTGCAGTAAATTGGTGAATTAAAAGGCTCACTTAAGTTTAAGGATGGGTCTGCAGAACCAAGAAAAAAACTTCCATACTACAAACTTTACCTGAGTAACAGATAGCAGTTATCTGCCAGAGAGAAAAGATAAGGAAAGCAGAGTACCAACCCTTCTGAAGTGTAGGCACATCTGTGTATGCTCTTCCATGCCTCAGGCCTCACATCTAGTAAAAGTGGTAGCAATCTAATACCAGGAGAGGCAGAGGCACTGAGAGAAACCTCCACCAATTCAAGCACACAGGCCTGGCTAAAGCTGAGAGTAGAGCTAGAGAATTAGGTCTTGTGCTGAGTACCAGAAAAAAGCAGAAATAATATACACAAGTGAACAATGAAATATACATGTGCATTAAGCATCCTCCAAGGAAGGGTAGAAAAGGAGAAATAAAGAATCAAAAAAGGGAAGGGTGGTGATGTGGGGAATAGAATTAAACCCACCAAAGTGATAGTTAGATTTAACGTTCAAAAGTATTGGTAATTGGAGTAAATATAAATGGGTTAAAGAATACAATTAAAAGACAGATTCTCAGACTTGATAAAAAAGCAAGCCCCATTGATGAGTGGTTTACAAGAAACACTTTTGCAAGCATGAGGATGGTTGCAAGTAAAGGAATGGGAAAATAGTCCATGTAAATACTACACAAAAGAAAGTGAATGTGGCTATGTTGATAAAATGTAATTGAAATTTAGATGTTTGAAAGATTTCCTCCATTTGTGATGATCAGAGAAAGCTCTAAAAATATAGCATTTGAAGAATGAGCAGAATTTATGCCAAAAGGAGTGAGAGGGATGGAGAAATATATTAAAAACTAAGGAAACAAAATGAATATAACCCCAGGACTCATAAAGTGAGTACAGAGAACAGGAAATAATTCTACCAGCCTGATGTTCAGTGTAGTATCAGGAACTAGAATCAGATGGGTAAGCTGAAGTCATGCTGTAAACAACTAAATTATAATTGTGCTTTAAGAAGGTTAATCTGGCGGTATAGGGCTAGCAGGCTAAGCATATGCGCGAGAGTCCAAATTTTCCTGGCTATGGGACTAAGGAAATCACAGGTCTGGGAAGATGCCAATATTTTATTCTGGTGACAGGGAAGCTGATGATGTCATTTATGGAAAGGGAAACCAGGAAAGGCAAGTTGGAGAGGCAGAAAAATAGGCTTTGTTCTGAATCTGCAGAGTTTGACATACTAGTAGAATTTAATGTGAATACATCCAGCCAAAACAGGAAATAAAAGCCTGCAGTTTAGGATTAATAGACCTTAGAATGATTCACACAGAAAAAAATGTATAAAACATGAAAATTCTAGAGGAAGAGAGTATATAGAGAACATATGAAAAAAATTCCTGCTAGAATATCTATAATAAGGATATTGGACAAGCGAAATTGCAGGCAGAAAACATAGAGAACGGTTCAAATTTGCAGTTAAAGAAATGGTATGGAAAGAAAAGATTCCATTCAGAATTCTGGAAACATTTCTTTCTGGTTTCCAAAAAGATGTTTTTGCCAACTCTGTCAAATGCTACAAAAAGTAATGGGTTATTTAAAAAGAAGACATTATATTTAATTACCAGTAGACTATGCATCAGTGACTTTTGAGAGTTTAGATTCAATGAGTGGTGATAATGGCAAAAGTTAAACTGTTAGGAGTTAAAAATCAGGTCAAGGAAAAAGGAATGCTTTCAAAAATGAAATCTGAGACATAAGAGTTAAAGATTTGTTGTATTTTTCATAGGCTAGAATATCTTCGGCAGAGGCTGAGAGGAGGTGGGTCCAAGATCAACCCAGATAGTCTGCAGAGGAAGGGCTCAGAGGAGACGGGATGGTTGTCAAGAACGAAGATGGAGCAGAGACCTCTGGGGAAAGAGAAGGCAGAAGAAATAGAAATGGAGGAGTGAGGAATTGATAGAGTTCTCAGAGATGAGCCCAGGTTTCTAAGTATGAGACAAAATGATCTTCAGTGAATGAAAAGATTTAGATTTTGGGAAACAATAGTAAAAAATGATGGCATTAGGCGTTGTGGGAATGTGACAGTGATTCAATTAAGGAAAAATACCAATTAATGGCAAAGACCTACATAAGCAGAGCTTCAAGAAATTTCAGTGGAGTTAAATAACTTTTTCCCAATATGTTCTTTAACAGCACCAGGAGGCATGAAAACAAATGAAGTTGATGGCAATGATCTCCTCTGAAGGAATAAGACATAGTAAAATGTGTGTGCTTTAGAGTCGGTCTGCTCTTAACTCTGACTGTTGGCAATTACTCCTAAAATAGAAAAAGCACAGAACAAGATCAAAATCCAAAGGAAACACATTTATGATTTCTGCCTACCAGAAATAAAAAAAAAAGTATAAGGCCACAATTATTACAGACAGACTACATAAAAATGGAAATTATAGTCACTCCTTGAATGAGCCAAGATTTTTAAAGAGCATATTATTTGAGGTAGAATATTTTATACTAAAGTATGCCAGTAGACTATGTAGATTGGTGACAATAACTGAGTAGTTGTTTGTAATTTTTAAAAAAGCCACCTAGTAGGTTATAACACCTGAAAAGTGACTTTAAAAATATTTGGTAAGTTCAATACATAAGAGAAAGTATAAAGCACAAACAATGCTTTTCAAGTTATCCAAAAGTTCCCTGCTATGTTCTGCATGTTTATTTGCTTGAAAGGTTAATTAAATGCAGGTTTTTCAGTTGAAAAATGAAAAGTTATTCTTTTTTACTATAAGAATAGCAAATTTATTAAAATTCCATATGGAAAGTATGAGCCAAATCCCATACTTAACCATGCATACAAGCAAAATAAATGGCATGGGTCATAAATGAAGACATTCATGTCAAATTGTCAGGTTTCCTTTGGAAGGGAAAGTTACAAGAAAGTAGGCAGACATAAAGGCCAGAAGACGCACATAGAACAACCGAAAAGGATGTGGGGAAAAATTAATAACGTAAAAAGACTAAGATGTTCTACATTATATTTTCCAAAGCTTCCCCTATGTTCTATATTTGTGGCTGAACTTTAGTTGAACCTGAAACCTATTCCATATTCTTAGGTTTTGAAATCTGACTTCTGAGCCATGCTCCAGGGAAGAGTAAACAACCCAGACTAGATGATGAGAAAAATGCATCCCGTGGCCTGAACAGAGAGAGGTAAGGTAACCTATCTGACCTGTCATTAACTGTACAATTGTTAGTCTGAAACTTCCTGGGGAAGCTGAGCAATCTCCAGCTTGTGGTCACTGCTGCTACTTCAGCTGCCAAGGTTTTACTGTTTAGCCTCTTTCTATGGTGGACATGGAAGGTATGGAGATGCTCTACAGGAAGAGAAAACTGTATCCTGGCAGAACCAGCAGGGAACTCCCTCTTGGCTAATATGCCAGCAGTGAGCTTCCAATGACAGAGCACAGCACACTCAGGGCTTTGGAGAGCTGCCCTCAGTTGAGGACAGGGATGCGTCCGTGTGGAACTCACGACCCCAGCCAACTCCAGAGTGCGACCAAATGGAGGTGGAGAGGAAGTCTGCAAGTCTCAAGTCTCTGCAGAGCACAGGATTAGGGTAACAGGTTTCCTTTTGCGTTTTCAGACAATATAGTGGCATTACTTTTTAATATCAGAGTAAAATATTTTGCAAAAAGTTAATTGCTAAATTTACATTAACACTGTTTCAAGTATGAGCAGTTTTCTGGAAGACCAGAAGGAAATGTCTCTCACACAAGTCTGGGTTCATTCCAGGTTTGTTTTTGCCCAGAAGGTCAATTCAGGCTGGATACTGACAGCGGCATTTGAACATTTTAGGGAAAACTTTCAGAAGTGTGCAGTCAATTTAACTTGAATCTGCTAACTTTTCATGTTTTTAATAATGTTGCTGGCCACTATTGGAATTACACTATTTTCCACACAGCATCTTTTTATTTTTGTTAAGATCTTTTCTTTGTCAGGAACACCTCTCACTCCACATTTTAGTCTGAGCCTGTATAATATACAGTGAACCATGCATTTGGCAACTTTTCTCCTAACCAGTATAGGTGACCTGCTACCCACCAATTCACTTTTATAGTTTAAAATAAGTAGCTGAAACACCACCATGAAAACAAGGAAAGAATAAGGACAAAAAAAAAAAAAAAAAAAAAAAAAAAAAAAAAAAAAAAAAAAAAAAAAAAAAAAAAAAAAAAAAAAAAAAAAAAAAAAAAAAAAAAAAAAAAAAAAAAAAAAAAAAAAAAAAAAAAAAAAAACCCACAAACAAACAAAACACACACACACCTGAAGAATTTTGCAGAGAAATTTAAGAGAGGTATTGCTTTGAGAGGAACAGATATTGTTGTTTTGGAAAATCTAGATGAGATGTCTTGGTTACTTTTCTCTCACTGATGAGGCAAAATACCTGACACCCAAAATGAAGGAAGAAAAGGTCTGTTTAGCTCACAGTACTTTGGAAGTTTCAGTCCATACCCAGCTGGCTCCAAGGCAGGGTGACATGACACAGGGGCAGCTGTTAATGGCAGCAGCAGGTACCAAAGGTAACAAGAGCATAAAGGGAAAAAAGGGAAAAGCACACCTCCTTTCCTCCCTTATATTGTATGCCGGTACCTGCCCTTGGGCTGGTGCAGCACTCACATTGCCAGTCCCAGCACTAGACAAGGAACCAATCACAAAGGCTAGACTCAGCCACCTCTGTGACTGTATGAGGCTTTGGGGGGTGATCCAGACACTAACCGTACCACGATGATACATATTTCAAACAGCTTCCAATGTTCCTTTATGACCCCCTGATAGCTCAGCCTGAGAGGAGACTATGGCACAGTTTAATAACTAAGAAAGCTTACAGAAGACTGGCAACTGACCAGATGGGAAAGCCGCAGCTAACCCCATTGACTAACACTAGTGTTATTTCAGGAAACTTAATGAAAGAGAAACTGAAAACTAAAATGAAAGCCATTACTAGCAGTCTTATAAAATATCAGAAAGACTTCACATTTGTGAATATCTTATGCTAATGCTACAATTAACACTAAGTGACTTATAGTTGTGACAATGTTATTTCCAGAGGATTTAAGAAACCATGACCCAAGTATATAGCATTTTGTAAACTTTTATGAAATAGAAATGAATAAGTAATGTTTATGGGGTGATAGGCCCCTTTGAAAATCTAGTGTAATGGTCATTTCCCCAGAAGAATGACCATGTATGTTGAGGATGTGCTTTGCGCTGATTGGAAGACTCCCTATATCTCATCCATTGGCTCCAGAAAGTCAACCTCTCGCCAGAGTCAACTTACTTCTTCAAAGAGATGATTCTTTGCTTAAAGACCAGTTGGCACTATCAGAGTGTCTCCAGAAGTACTGAATTGAAGCATGCAAGAACTTAGGAAATACACTACCCTAATTTTAGGGTGATTTGCCTAGAATGGTCTTTATCATGTTTGTTGTCTTGCCTAAGTACTAATAGCTCCTCCTTTCACTTTCTAAAGTGTCTGTTTAGTCAATAAATATATCATCATCCTAACTGATGCCCTTTCAAAATGTCAATTAATAAAAAAGCTCAAAAGAATAGAAGATGTGACTAAATGACTGGCAATTAACTCATTTAAATATACACAGTAACTGAACTGTAGAAGTAACAGACTATAGAAAAGGAATATTAAAGACATATACCTTGACAAATTAAAAATAATTATCAGAATGGGCAGGGGAACAAGTGGTGAAAAGAATTCAATAGTGAATTCTTTGCCTTTTATACCAGTCAGTTAAAACAGTGTAAAATTAAAATACGAGGTTTTCAATTTTTATTTTGTTCTTTTGTCATTTTTATAAGGAAGATGAAGTAATAAAGACTATAAACCACAGAGTCGAAACTGAAGCAGAAACTAGGAAATTGAAATCAGTTCTAAAGGTAAGCTCAAATTACTTTCTGAAAATTAAATAACTAATAAAAGATAATCAAAAGACTATACGTATAACACAGTTAGATGGTACAATGAATATGTAGTTACAATTAATATTAGGAACAAATATAGCTTTTCACAGATTGATATAAAAGTATAATGTTGGGGTATAATAATATATATTTGGTCTCTATCCTCAGTTTCTGACAAACAGCTCCTCAGTAGAGGTATTAGGTTTTTTGTTTGTTTGTTTTTGGTCTTAGGCCTGTGCTCCTCACACAACACCTTTTAAGACCCTCCGAATGCCCTGTGGGGTTCTTTTTGTTTGCTCATGCAGTGAGTGGTGGCTGGGGTCCTTAGACAAAGTCAGGATGTTAGTTTTTTGTAAGAAAGAGCAAGGCATGATCAGAGAGTTGAAACTTTTAGCCCACCGCCTAAACTCTGAGGAGTGGAAAGGGTCTAGGGATTGGGTTAATCACTAAAGGTCCATGATTAAATCAATAAACCCTATGTAATGGAAGTTCCACAAAGCCTTAAATGTATTTCCTGTTTGGTAATGACATTGATGTGCTGAGAGTGTGGTGTACCCAGAAAAGGCACAGAAGCCCCATGCTACTCTACATATCTTTCCTTCTGTCCATCATCTGGCTGTTTATCTGTACCTTGACCATGCATCCATTAATAGCTGAGTAGACATTTGACAGATGAAACTAGAAGGAAAAGGTTTTTATTCTAAGGAGTTGCACTGCATTAGATTAAGGCATTGTTTTGTTGTGAGGGGTACAGAGAGGCAATAAGAGAAAATAATAAAGTATGTTTGGGAATTAGGTTAAGTCCTCAATAAAAGAATGTGGACTTGGATGCAGAATTAGTTTAAAGAATGAGTTAGATGGGAACATTTATAATTTTTATATACCAAAACACCCTGTCAATTTCACACTGGAAAAATGTAAACTGATTCTGCCTGCATTAAAATATGCAGCAGTCTCAAGTTAAAATAAAAATGCTAAAGTCACTGGAAACATCCATGAAGGATCAATAAAGTGTCATGCAGTCATTCAACACAGTATTACTCAGCAATAACAAAAATTATTGCTAGTTGTACCAACATAGGTGAAACTCAGAATCACCATGCCAAAAAGAGCTAAATACAAAACATTCAAATTGCAGGATTCCATTTCTATGAAATTAATCTGTTGTAATTAAGGTCAAATCAGTTTTCTGGAAACTGGAGTTGAAAGCACTGTAAAGTAGTGAAGGATAATTAAAATATTCTGTATCTTGACTATGGTGATGATATCACAAATGTATCAATACTCACTGGAATCAGGATGCAGTTTATTGTTGTAAATTACTTCTCAAAAAGATGATTATAAGACACTGATGCAGACAGAGTTTATTGGAATATTTTCTAATTCCTATGCTCATGCAAAGCAATCATTTGAAAGACAGCATTTACACTGTCAAGACAAATTCAAAAATTAATGTATTTTGAAGTCATTTTTGCTAGGAATTGGGGAATATTTTAAATCTTATGGATTCTAAACTTTGTAATTTGTCTCCCAAGAAGTTCTTCAGTTCAACAACTCTCTCTCCCCTCTATCTCTCTGTCTCTCTGTATCTCTCTCTCTCTCTCAAAATGAAAAGACCTAGAGAAAATCATAAGAAGTTTTATTGATTTTTTTCAGGACATTATTTTTTTTTTGTTTGTTTGTTTGTTTGTTTTTGCCAGAGAAAGAGCACAAATTTCATTCACATAAACTTTCAGTAAGAAAAATCTAATTCTGGAGTGTCAGACCTCAGCCCTGTAGGCAGAGATGACTAACATAAAAATCAGGCTCTCCCTCTGCGTTCATGCACAGGAACCTTCTCTGTTGGAAACTGACTGGTTTTCTATCTTCCAGAATGAGGAACTTCAAGGTGTGTGTGTGTGTGTGCGTGTGTGTGTGTGTGTGTACATAAAAATACATAAAGGCAGTCACTATCTTCAGTTAATTTTAGGGATACTAAAAGAGTCCCCCTTTCTTCAAACTGTTATTCTTTAATATTTTTCTTGATTTTGCCTTATCTTCATTCTATCCTACAGTTATCGTCTTTCGAGTCAATCAGCTCAGGGAGGGAGGGAGGGAGAGAGAGAATGAGACGAAAATTGAGAACTTTCTCGCAAGCCACAAGAACAAGTATCCATCTGTTCCCAGGGGTAAAGGAGACCCTTCCCACATTGGACAGAGGTACTGTAGTTTGCTGTCATTGAATCCACTGAGCTGTTCTTTTCGGTGAAATCATTGTCAAAGCACCCATGTCAAAATGCAATAGATATTCTTTTTGTTACTAACCATGTATGCAAATTAAATGCCTCCCTCCCCTTTGTAACATGCTTTACATGTTAAGAGATTTTTTTTAACGGAAGTTGAATGGTTCTTGTTTTCTTTTTTTGGAGGTTACATCACAGCATCCTTGCATCAAAAGTCATATTCCTTGTATTCACTTGAGGCCATTTCTGAGACTGAGTCCAAGAGAACTCAGGGTGCTGAGAGGTAAAACAACTCCCAACAGGGGAACAGCTCTTGCCCAGCCCAAATCACAACTTTCAGCAAAATTAGAAACAGGCACTCCTACTTTCATACATTTTTCAAATATATAATTGCAATCGTTAATCTGTAATGACACAAATCACAACTTGTACAATTAAGTTTTTTTTAAAAAATAAAGTGATCATAGGTAGAGATAGAAATGCAAATCCTGGCCAAGTGTGGTGGTGCACACCTAGAAACCAAGCACTTGGGAGGCTGAAGCAAGAGGATCACTACAAGTTCAAAGCCAGCCTGGACTACAAAATGAGTTCAAGGGCATCCTGAACTATATAGTGAAACCCTGTCTCAAAAAGGGTAAAAAGAAATCCTTACCCCATTTTACTATTGGTCCTAAAACTGGTCATATATGTTAATGTATAATTCTCTGAAGAGGAGGAAGACTAGGTTGTCAACATAGCTAGTCTACGAATATCTGGGTTTAATTAGATTTTGTTAAATTTCACAGAAGCCAAAAAACAATGAGATTCTAAATATTGGTAGTGCAGTTGCATTGTGAGCAGAAATAAAACAGCGGCAATGGGGAATATAGCTCAGTGGCACAAGCGCCTGCCTGGCAAGCGCGAGGTCCCCAGTTCAATTCCTGGTACCTAAAAAACAAAACAAAATAAACAAACAGAGGTGTCTGTCGCAGATACAGCTGATATTGATCCCAGAAGCCTGCGCTATGCATGTGTGCGTCTGCCGGGCGGTGTCTCGGCAGTGACTCAGATGCGGCCCAGGAGCTGCTGCCCAGGACGTGTGTTCTGAGAGTGAGCTATGCGCCTGGCCCTCTGCTAAGAATAGGACCCAAAAGTAACTTTAAAAGTGGGAACGACCCCACTGAATGCACCACTTGTATTTGGGAAGTACTTTTTACATTTTGTCTCTGGAGAAATATCGAATTGACAGATCCCTATTTGGAATACAGAGCCTAATCCCTGTGAAATTAGTCCAAAAGTGGGATACAGGGAGGGTGGGAAGGTGAGCGGGGGAAGGACTTTTCCTGCCTCCTCTGTGCACTGCCATGTTTGAACTCAGAGGGATTAGCCTGAGAGCTAGTCTCCAGGGGAGGAAGATTTCCAGGGTGCTGACTTTTTGGTGGCCCTTTAAAGTTCATGAAACATTGATTCCCAGGTGCCCAGCCTGGGCAATGGCCTCATGTTCCGGAGACTCCTATAAGCGATACACATGGTGGTTGACAGCAGAGAGTGACTCACTCTCAGCATGAAGCACATGTGACCTCAGCCCTGCCACACCTATCACACAACTAGGATCCCTTTAGTCAGAGCCCACGCTACCTCCCCACGGAAGCTCCTCCTCGCCACTCTGAAGCACTGCTTCCCCTTGGTTCCATGCTCCAGATCTCAGGCTGTAAACTTACGGATCCACAGCTGTGTCAGTGAACAGGCTTGTTTCATTCAGCCCGCCCGATCATTTTAAGTGACAAAATACCACAGGCTCTGCTGCTCACTCTTGCTCTCCATGCAGCCTGCTTGGCCTCTGAAGACATTTGGGAATCAAAGCAGCCTATGTTCCCAAACCCTCAGTCTCCTCGTAAAGGATATTAGCCTTATATCTCATTTCTAAGAAATAGGCTATTGTTTTAATGAGCCAGTGACCTAAAAGGGTTCATTATCTCTCTAGGAAATCTTTGCATGTTTTCCTACAAGATCTCTTGTGAAGTCAGTGCTTTAATTCAAAGAACTGAATCTCTGACAGTGGAATTAAAAAAACAAAATCACCCAGGTAGGAGGGGAAGCATTGTAGAGCAGAAATACCATAGTGAAGATTGCCTGCTGTGGTTGAATTTAAGCATGATTGTCTTCACAACAGAACTTCACCAAGGGCTTGAAATATCTTAGGGAATAGGTGCTCCTACACTGAGGGATAAGATTGATTTCCATGACCATATGACAGAGAAATATGTGTAACCTACATATGTATACGTAAGATAGCTAAAATGACTATACTACTAAATGCATTAGTTATTGAAAAAGAACAGTTAATGCTTATATGATATCAATTTTACATGTCTATATCTGTTAATCTAAACAACCCTTTTGAAAGTAACGATATGTAATAATGCAACCATTGTCAAATTCCTATCATCTTGTTTTGTAAACCTATAATGTTATTGTATTGGATTTGTTGTCCTCATTTGTTTGTCTCCTTTGCTTTTTGTGTTTCTTTTCTGTATTTTTTCCCTTAAACAAACAAACAAACAAACACCAAATCATTCACTTTCTGGGGGGTATTTTTATTTTTCCACTCTTAGCTGGAACCCAGGCTGTCAAAAGCAGGGCACATCTAGCTGCAGTCCGAGGGAATTATGTGATTTTGCAGCTGTTTGAAGCAGAGTTTTTCTTTCTGCATAACACAACTGAACACAAGCTTATTGAACTTGAGCCTTTTAGGTTTTCCACACTCCTTATCCTTTCCATTAGTCCAAATAATTAAGATGTCTGTGCTAAGTGAGTAGGGCCTATCACAGAGTAAAGAAAATAAAAATGAGAGAAATGAGAAGTGTCCTCCCTGGCCCCGCAAGGAGGAAATAAATAGTAAAAACTGTTCTATAAATATTTGTGCATACGGCAATGCTGCAAAGTGTCTGATCCAGTAGGATTCAAGTCAGTAACACATTACCTAGAATTTACTACTACTGAGTAGAAGGCCAAGTACTGTACACTTTACATGTCTCATCCCATTTATTCTCAGAAGAATCTTCTAAGCAGAAACTGAACACTCATGTTTTACACACCAGGAAGCAGGCACAGGGGGTTGGCTTGGGTCCATTTAAAATACAATTTCTATCAACTTCACTGAGACTGAATGTGTACAACGAAGTTTCCATTCCTTTAGGCATGTCCTACACATGCAAACAAACAAACTATAAATAGTATTTTAATATATAGGAATAACACCATATAACTCAGTCTCAAACATAAACAATTGTAGAATTTGATTGTCCAGAAACCACTGGTATTTCACATTTACTGCGGGTGTTTTCAAACAATTCTACCAAATGTCACATCTGGAAGGATCGTTGTTTGAAATTAAAT
Organism: Dasyprocta punctata; assembly: GCA_004363535.1. Taxonomy (NCBI): domain Eukaryota; kingdom Metazoa; phylum Chordata; class Mammalia; order Rodentia; family Dasyproctidae; genus Dasyprocta; species Dasyprocta punctata. The sequence continues at coordinate 76,840 of RJWM01004577.1, read as the reverse complement.
TGTTTTTGGAAATCACTGGATACCACATAAAGGAATTTTCCAATCGGGCCTGTCTATTGGCCAAATGTAAGAGACTCCGTTACTTATGATTTAGAGTTTTGTTTTGCTCTTTTTAACAATAAGATTGTCTATTCAAACAGTTTTGAAGAAAACTGTTCATATTAAAATAAATTCATATACCTGATTTTAAAAAGCCAGCGTATTCTGAATATGTGCTTGACATTTTATTTGTTTACTGAGATACAAGGGTGGGAAATATAAGTCAAGGAACTTATTCTAAATTTGAATCTATGTTCCCGAGAGGAATACAATTTCTTAGCTGAAGTTTTCTTCTTTTTTCCTTTCTTTTGCTTCTCACATTTGACATAAAACTTCCTTATTTTCCTTATGCCTTAGAGGACATCAGTGATTAAATTTCTTGCCCCATTCTTGTCAGCAGTGTTACCTTGAAGAGGGTGGGTGCGGAATCCTCTGGTGTTTGTTCCTGTGCTCATCTGTCAGGCAGCGGGCCTGACTCTCACGCTCAGATGGTGCCTAGGTCACAAGGTAAAAGGAAGCCATGGAGGACAATGGGAAAGACAAGAAAACCCATACACTGAGGCAGCCACTCAGTTTGTCCAGTGTTATAGACAGAACAGAGAAAGCCCAGACTGTGTGGGACCTGAGTTTACATTACGTTCTCTGTCTGACTTGCGTCAGTTTACATGCTAAATTGCCCTGAGCTCAGGGGCAAAGGCCAAGCAAGGGAGTTAATGACAGAAACAAGAATGCTGTCACCTTGCATAGGCCTGAAAGAATTATAACTTTTGCAAAGTTGACTTTTTTTAAAACTCTCAGGGTTGTTGACCTCTATACATCACTGTCCTTCCTCTCTACTTCTACTTTTTTTTTCTGGACTCTTCAGGTTGGTACAGATGATTACTTTATGCTTCACCTTCTCTAGTTAAAGGTAGCATGGAACATGTGTGCATCTTAAGGACTTTAGAGATGAGATGTGGCACAGAGCAAGAATGTTAGAAACTTATCAAGTTCTCAGACTGATTAGGCTCTTCTTCAATCTGTAGGACATTTCTTTACCTATAAGACAACCTAATAGAGGTAAAGGACAGACACAGATCAAGGGTGGAAGGAGCAGAAGCATTGCATAACACAAAGAGAAAGCAAGAGATAAGTTATAAGTAAACTCAGTTCTCTTTGCCTATTGAAAAGGGAGAACTTGTGCCTCATACTGAAGAGAAATATTTCTGTTTGCAGACCAATCATCTCTGTTTCAATAAAGGCTCTTTCAAGGGTGCATTGTGTTGCCTTTGGTAGAGTCCCAAGAATTCTGGGAGTTACTTTACTTGTTGGCATTGGAATTTGGAATACTAAGAACCACATATCCATTTGGTCCTTATGTAAAGATTTACTAAGCATCTATCGCTTGGAAGTGTAGATACATGTTTGGTGCTTGAAGCGGGGAGATAGGATGATGGGAAAAAGCAGATCTATGAAGACATATCAAATCAGTTTAGGAAGATCAGCTTTTTAAAAATATGACCCTGTTGCAGCTTTTGTCAATTTTAGACCTGAATAGTATGTGTGTAAAATGCTAACCTCTTTCTCAAAGGTTAGGATTAGTATTTTTCTTTGTAGAGAAGCACAAAGCCACCTGTGGGAGGTCCTGTGTAAAAACTCCCTATTCTTGCTTTGGGCTGTGGGTTTTGGGAGAAGTACCAGTATCTATCACAGTCTCTCACAAACAAATGCTTGACTTATAATTATAAATTGATGCTAGCTTTTAGAAATAACTGTTATATTGTAATTTGTACAGGTATTACCTTTCAAATAATTTTATGAAGAAGCTATACAATAGTTTTACTGTTGAAGCTGCTGCTCTAAAATTTATAATTCCCCCTTCCCCAAAACTCACATATTTGACACATTAAATATACACACACAAGTGTCCCTGGGTAGGTGTTAGGACCAACAGTGTAGAAAAGAACCACTCATTACCTTAATGCTGTGCCTCAAAAACCTGGGAGCCACGGGATCCTAGAATGCCGCCCTGATATTCAGGCATGGTTAACCCCAAGCAAAGGTGAAGAAATGGCACTTTAGTAGTCCAGGCACCAGCATCATCAAGGGGCAATTGTGAGATCAAGGCTGGTTTTCATGACATCAGCACAGCTGAACAGGTGAACTAGGGCCACTGAAGATGGCAAAAATGGTGAGGATCTCAGGAAGTATCCCACTGAACATTTTATCTAAAATCCTCAAAGCATTCCAAGTCACTATGGAGTTTAGCATTATAAACCCAAGGCAAGTAGTTCTAGAAGCCTTGGTCTTCATTTCCAGAACTCACCATACCAAAAGGCATGAAGAGACAAAGGACAAAGAAAGCTCTTAAAATTGTCCCTTTTCTCTCCCTTTATACTTTCTTTCTTATCTGGTAGGCTTCATAACCTTGCCAATATTCCACTGAGAAAATACAAGAGCAAACTAACATCACAACCCCTCCATTTTCCCATTGCTCATCTGTCAGTATACCTTTACCTGCAGTCAGTGTCCCCAGAATGAAGTACTGCCCCTTTCAGAGATCTGCTACCCACACTGCAGGTCCCATCTCCTGTGCCAGTTCCTGCTCCAAGATATTCACTTTCCCTGATCACCTCTCTTGCTTCTTCAGCCTCCTCCTTTCTTTTGGATCATTATCCCAATCATTCAAATATAGTCTGCACGCTTCTGTCATTGAAAGATACCACTCTAAATTCTCGATTTCTAACCTACCCTTGATTCCTCTCTGAGTCTTCAGAGCCAACTTCTCAAAACACATCCTCTCCTTATCAGCCAGCACTTTGCAGTCTCTACCACTACACTGAATGCATTCTTCCCAAGGTTAACAGTTAAATCCATATGTCTAGATCAAATAGATATTTTTAAATTCCTGTATGGTGGACCTCTTAGCTTTCTACACTGCTTTCCGTTCTCATGTTCCTGATACTTGCTCTGATATTCCCCACATCCCCAGGCTCTCGCTCTCTAGCTCCTTCAGGGATCACTGCTGGCTATTTTTTTTTTAACCCAGTGTTCATACCAATTTCTTTAAATATATGTTAATAATCCACAAATGGACATCTTAGCTCAGGTCTCTCCTCTGAGTTCCAGATCCATATATCTAGTCTAACTTAAGTAAGTATCTTGCAAGCATTTTGAATTTGATATGTCCAGAATGAAGCTAATGACCTTAGTTCCCCAAGGCTACCCTTCATCAGTTCTTCCTCATCTTAAGAAATGGCATGACTAGCGCAGTTGTTCAAGTTCAAAATCTGGGAGTCATTTTTGGCTTCCCTTCTCACACCTCCATATCCCAATTGTCAGCAAGATCTGTCCATTGTACCTTTTGCCTTGTCTGCCACCAATGACCTAGGCCAAGGGGTTCTCAGCTCTCACCTGGGCTCCTTGGTAAATACCCAGATGAGCCAACTGGAGGGTACGATGCTGCCTCAACAGCCTCACCTCGAGTGCCTGTCCCTACCTCACCAGTGCTGGTCACATGTGGACCTGCTAGGTCTATTGCAAGATCTGTCTTGCCTCGGGGCCTTCACACACGCTACCCTTAGCCTGCCCACTTCCCCTTACAGCTGTTCCTTCCCTTTACATCTCTGCCCTGGGGCTAATGCTTTCACACATTTTATGTCTTGACCAAAAAATCTCCCTCCTTTTACTGTGGCTAAAATTTTGAATGTGTACCTCAAACTGTCAAGCTGTCATATTTAAAATCATGTGTCTATATGTATTTCTATATTTATATTTCTATATTCATGTTTCTGTCACAAGACTAAAAGCTCCTTGTGGCTATGTATTTAGTATCTAGACTAAGCCTAGTGATAAACACTAGTGAAGAAACCCCTTTTCCTCTCCCTCCCTGACACTCAAGTCTTGCAGGGTGACCACACCCTTTTTCCTATCTCCCCTGTTCCTCTCCCACAGTGACATGGAGAGATGGCTTTCACACTGGCCTGTGAACTTATTGTGTGACTTGGGACAGTTGTTTCACCTCAGTCTTCCCATTTGGAAATTAGGGAAGATAATATCTATCTTATAGTAATATTTGTGCAGGTAAAATTTATATAATGTGCTGATAATAAAAGACTATGGTTTGAATGATGGTGTTTTCTCCAAGATTTGCGTTAAAACTTAATCTCCAGTGCAACATCAGGCCTTTGGGAGGGGATTAAGTTATGAAGGTTCCACCCACATGAGTAGGATCCACCCCTATAAAAAGGCCTCAAAGTTAAAGAGAGCATTTTCTTTTTAAAACTGAATTAATTAAATTTATTTCTAATAGTGTATTCTAATTATCCAGAATATTGAATGAATTTGACATTGTCATACACATACTTTTCTCCCCATTACCCTTTCCTCCCCTTTCCCCATCCCCCCATTCCTGTCCCTTTCCTCCTTTCTAAGGGAAGGGAGCACACGCTGCCCTTCCATCACTACTGTCGCAGCATTCATTCCCTCCACAGTCACCAAGTGTCATCTTAGAAGCAGAGAACAGCTCTCCAGAGACACCAGTCCTACTGGTGCCTTGATGCTGAGATTCTCAGCCTCTAGAGCTTGGAGAAATGAATTTGTGTGCTTTGTAAATGTACCAGTCTCAGGAATTTTGTTACAAAGGCATTCAATGGACATTAGCTCCTTTTCCCCCCTTTCTACACCTAAACCACACATTCTTCTTACCTAACAAATATACATGCAAACATACAAAATGTGACAGCATAAGAATATCTATCCTGTCCTGAGACTTTCTGATTGTAAGATGTCCATGGATCCTCATGGCTTTAAAGAATGAATATTTTGCCAGTAAAGAGCATTTGCAAGTTTAAATCAAATCTGTAACTGTCATCCTGTATAGTTATAAGCTTACAATAGATATTCGAAGGGCACTTTTTCAAATATATTTGGAGAGAAAACAAAGAGGCGGAAGGCAGTAATACATCTGCTAGTGAAGAAAACATTGCTTTAAAAGAAAGCAGTAGAGGGCAGCACCAGATGTTAGCAACGTGGCTGGGAGGTTTTCCATCAAGGCTGAGGGCTGGGGATGCCAGGAGATTTTAAAACTATATTCTGAGAGATGATCATTTGTAGAGAAGATAACATCCTTTAAGAAAAAAATACCCTTATTTTTTAATAGGGGACAGGATGTTTAGGGACTGTGTTTTTATGTCACCAGCAAAATTCTAACAAAATAACTTTAAGCATTACTTAATAAACAGTGATTAGACAAAAGTGCTGTTCTTGTTTATAGTTACATCTATTTAACGCTGTCAACTTGTGTCCCAATTAGCCTGAAAGGATCTAAAGTTAAAGAATAAATTATTATCAACTTCTAGAAAGGGGCCAGAAATGAAATGTAACTATTAAAATTTATTTGTTCACTTTCAAATAAGGAATAATAACAATAATGACATCTATTATATTCCTCAGTATAGTTTAGAAAATAATTTATTAAATAAACATCAACGTTCTCGTTAAGTAGATGAAATATTAAAATTTAAAATAATCATCTATGGTTTTCTGTATTCTGCATCAGCATTTCACCTGGCATTAACACCACATTTTAAAACTTACTACATTCAGTATTGTTCATCCAGGCTTTTCTCCTTTCGGAGGAAAGGATGGCCATAGGCAGTACCATGCTGCTCAGTGCACTATGTGGTAGGAGAGCAGTGGTCCCAGGAAAATGACACCCTTATAAAATGACACTAGGCTTCTATTCCTCTTAAATAGTGCTCTTGTCTTTCACAACTTTCTTGTGAGATCTGAATGAGTAAGTTGGGCGTATATCTTAGATGCCAACAATGGGAAAACTGGAACTGATACAGTGGTCACAGGACCAAGACGATGCCCACCAAGATCCTTCAGGCGAACTTGTCTTATCTGCCTTTATTTGTGTTTAGACGTGATGGAAGAATAGTGAAAGTATCTGTGTCACGGGGATCTGAGCCATTCTTTGTTGGAGGAACACTCTGAGCAAAGGGCAAGCACTCTGTTAGTAGGATAGTCATTGCCACCTGACTAGAGTAAACTGTTTTTCAAGTGCTACACTCATGATTCTGAAAGTGTTTCCTTTGCTTGAATTCCGGTTGAGTCCCTTGAGAAAAGGAAGACAGCCGATTCTAACCTGAAGTCAGATCAAGAGTTCTAGAGGAAAACTGTTCAGACAGGAGAAGAAACGAAGCAGACATTGTAAAAGCAGAGCTGTCAAAAGGAATGCATTTGCACCACCATGAGCCAAAAGTCAGTCATTGTGGGCAGACACGATTCTGAATGTAGTAATGTAGTACAGGGCAGTACTCGTCATAGAAGCCAGTGCATCACCAAAATCTAAAGTTTACATGGTATGAAGAAAGAAAAACTTTAACTAAAAAAGAAAACCATACTATGAAGAAAAGGATTTCTGTTGAAAACAGTGGAATGGGAAATAACGTCTCTAGGCTTCTGATTTTTTGAAGCCTAAGACTTTCTTGCATTTTAATTAATCAATTGTGTTTTACATCTGGCAGTGAAAAGTTTTCATCTGGCAACTCAGCCATACACTGAATGACTTTTCCATGTCCTCCACTGATGCCTCTATGGTCCCCAAAGCAGCCAGCGCCCCTCTGACAGTGTCAGTGCTGGCTGCCCACTGACGCGAGTGTTCAGGCCTGAGAGCAGGACTTGGGCACTCTCTGCTGTAGCCTTGGCTTCCTGGGACCCCTGGCTCTCATCTGCATGCACAATCACTGAGGGGCCACTGCTGCCCTTTGCTTCTGACATTTTTTCCTCCAGATGACTGGGTGAGTCAGGAAGGTGATACCGAGGACTGGGCCAGGCTCTTTTAGCAGTTGTGACTGAGCAGGAACAAGCTGTGCTTGCCCCGTTGACTCCAGACTTGGAGCACAAAATATGCTACAACAAGCACAAGAGTCCTGACCACACTGCCCCCTATCTCTAGATCTCTAATGAGAACATTTGGGTAAATGTATACAATCAAAAAACAGGGTTTTTAATTTAGAATGCTAAGGGAGGTTCTGATTTATGGCCCTGAGACAAAGATATTTTTATTCTCTGATTCCAGACCCCACACATTTTGGAAGAAAAGCAGCAGCCAGAAGATGGGAAAAACAGATCATATTTATGAGACCAACTTGAAGCCCATGCCACACTTAAGAGTTTGGGTTTTCGTTAGGCAAGGAAACTAGCTGTGTTTCAGTTCAGTGTGTTCATAGGAAAACTTGCCCAGCATCTGTTAGTCTGACTCTTCAGTTTTAGAAACATTGTCTTGGAATCTCCTAAACCAAAAAATCTACAATCATTTCATTTAAACATGAAACTTAGGAACAATGACTAGATAGTCTCCAAAGAAATAAAATAAGGTTAAAAAAACTGAAGATAAAAGATGTCTTCCCATTCCTCTATTTCAATATTTTACAATAGCTTGACTAACTTTTGTTCCACTAAAACATTTTAAAGACTCATTAGCGCCTGAAGACTTTAGAACCCCTTGCTACTGAAAGTCTGATTTGGAGAGTTCAAGCATGTTGGGCATTTATTTAAGTAGTAGGGCATAAGGGAGAGTCTGACTATCTCCTATTTTTCACCTTTTGGTATTTTATAAGGTGACACAGGAAAGTACATCCACTTCCTGGCTTAAGTGCAGGACAGAGAGTATGGACTATACCCTTTCTTGTGGGTGGCCATCCTCAAAAGCATGCCTACCCAATCGTAGTTGTTGGTGAAACTGAGGGTAAGAAGTAATTTCATGATGCAGGTTGGAGACACCTGGGGTCATGCTTGTGTAGAATGACCCATGTTGGGGGTCAGGATCCTGTGATCTGTCCAACCGGGGTTTAGAGCAGCTGTGCGATTGTTTACCTCCAAAAACCATAAATATATGTCCAGCTGTCTCTGTGCCTGTGCTGGGTCGTATTCTACTGACAATCACGTAAGTGTTTTAAAATAAAAAGCATGCTGTATTTGCAGAGCATGCGTATTTCTGAAAGTCTAAAAGTGCTCCAATGTTTAATTATTGCTAAAGTCATTTGAGGTTTTTGACACAGATTCTATTTTAGTAAGATAAACTCAGGGTAACCTGACATTGCCAGAAATGAATTCCTAAGGTACATGACTAAAATAAACCAACAATAAATATCGGCTGTTGGAATGAGAATTATATTTCTGTAATGTAGACAAAGCATCAATGACTCATTTTTTAATAATCTCTCCCAGAGGCTATTGTTATGAGGGGTCAGTGAAGAAAGAAGTTCATCTCTTCTTCAGGCAGCAGGATTGAAGAAGAATATGAAACCATCAGGCAAGGATGTTCTAAAGCTTACTCAGCCAAGAGAGATACAGACTCTGGAATCCAACAGGGGTCAACTTGGACAGGCTGCACTGAGGCAGAAATGAGACATCCAAAGGGCGGAAGCAGCTGATTCTGAGCAGAGTTTTCTCTCACTGCCCTGGAGGCAGAATGTACCCCCAGGTACAGCTAATCCCTCTTACAGAGTATGAATTACCTTATCAGGTACACTGGTGGTAGGAGGAGCCATATGTTTTTTTTGGGTTTCTATAAGATTTGTAAGTGAGAATGATCCGTTGAGGAGAAGTACTGAGAGGAGGATGATGGCTAGGGAGACTTCATATGAGATTGTTTGGGCAACGGCTCGTAGTGCTCCGATTAGGGCGTAGTTTGAGTTGGATGCTCATCCTGATCATAAGATTGCGTGGACAGCAAGGCTTGAAGTTGCTAGGATAAATAGTGCTCCTAGGTTTATGTTGCCATGTTCTTTTGCTGCCTGGAATTGGTGGAAGCATCTAGGTCTCCTTTGCTTCTCAAGGTCAAATTCTGAACATTTGGTACAGTAGGTTGAGCCTTACAACTCCTCTGATGTTCCAGAGGGCAATCTGGGGCGAAGGTCTGGCTACAGCTTGTGCAGGGAACAAGCTGGGCTTGACTCGAGCCCTCTTGGCTGGACTGTCCAGTTGCAAGGGTCTCAGGCTTCTGTGGGAGTGGCTGGCGGTGCTCCCTAGGGAGCCGGTCATTTTCCATTTTCCACTTTTCCAGGCATTTGGGCTCATGAATAGGAAGGGACAGGGTGCCAAATTCCCTCCCACAAATGTAGCAGATGAGAGTCCTTGGTCTGGCTGGGGCACCACTAGAAGTTTTCCTGAAGCCAGCAAGATTGTCAGAACTGTTAGGATGTGTTGTTCTGGGACCCTCACTCTTTGGCCTGCAGTTTCTCTGGTGAACAAGGAGACGATCTGGCAAGAACATGCGACCACAAGACTTACAGGGCACCAGCTGAGCCTGGGCACTCTGAGATGCTGCCTCATTTGCTGCTTGAAGACTGTAGGCCCCATTGCCACCGCCAGGCTGTGGTCTGGAGGGTTCTGGCCTCCTCAGGTGCTTGGGTAACTTGCTGTTTTCAATATGCCACTTCTCCAAGCATTGAGGCTCATGAATGGCAAGTGACTGTGATCCAAATTCTCGTCCACAGATGTAGCACACACGGAATCTAGGCCTGCGGGACAGTATTACAGGGGGACGAGGCTGGCCTTCGGCCATCGTTCTCCTTGACCGTTTTGAAAGTGTCACTGTTCCAGGTCTATTTGGCTGAGCACTTGTCTTTATCTTTTCACCAGGACTGATACACTCTACTTCTGGCAAAAGGTTAGAGTGGGAGTCACTAGGCAGCGCAGCTTGGTTGATCAGGAAGGTAGACTCTTTAGAGTGGTAGAACATTTGCTGCAGTTTGTTGGAAATCCTTTTCTTCTTTCCTCTTTCCATGAACAAAGAAGGTATTTTCCAGTGCCTGGTCTGATTTCAGGCCAGACTCATTCCCGGCTCCTGATTAGAGTGAAGGGTAGCAAGGGTCTATGGCGCTGCCAGGACCTTCGCCCCAAAGGCTGTGACTCAGAGCTTCATTGCAAGGCAGCAGTCGGGAAGACTGGCAAGTCCTCACGGACCTCAGCTGTCTTAAAGATCTGTGGAGTGAAGTAGGGAAATAAATCAAGAAGTTATGATACACACACACTCCTTAGATCATCAGCTGATAAAGGGCGTATTTTTTCTTAACTGGCCTTGTGTTCTCTTTGGCTTGCATAACAATCAGCACATGTGATTTGTTCAACAAACGGTAAAATAAATGTGAAAAATATTTTTATTTGTTAATCGTACTGTTGCTGTACTGAAAGCAGTGTTCTCCCTGAAGGCTAACAAGGCCAGTGTGTCACTGATCTAGAGGAAAATAAGATTTCGAGCCCAGGGTGGTGAGACTGGAGAAGAGAAAGTGGGAACTGGGAAAACTGGGCTGATGAAATCAACAAATCATACAAAAATACCTCCTGGACCCCACAGAAAATTCCTATCTCAAGGATCCCTATGATAGTTCTGTAAGCCTGTGGACTTCTTAGGATGTTTTTGAAAAACAAAATAAAAAAAAAATGAAGTTTTTGCTAGTATTAGTGATACAAATTTTGTTGAAATTTGCTAAGTGAAAAATCCTGGTGAGACATCCGCCTATCTGCCATGGATGAAGATATATTTTTGGTATCAAATTCACTCCCTTATTTTCAATATGTGTATCTTCAAAATACTTTTCATAAAAATTGGCCATTGTTTTTCTTGAACCAACCAGAAGAAAGGACTGGTAAGATGTAAAAGATAGTGTTATGGGCAGAAGCCTAAGTAGCTGTTTTTGCAATGAGTAAATTTATCAGGGGTTGACAGTCTAACCCAAGGAAGATGGTTGTCAGAAGCCGCAACATTTGTTCATTTCTCAAATGACTTAGAGATTCTACTGCAGGCATGTACAGTCTGGACAGCTATGGTAGTGTATTGGTTTGATCCTGTGTCTCCGCAAGGCCTCATGTAATCTGAACGGGGCTGAGTCTGGTGTTCATGATTGGTTTGTTGTCTAGCGCTGGGATTGGTGATGTGAGTGTTGCACCCGCCTAGGAGTGGAGCTGATATATATATATAGTGTAAGGGCATGTCTTGCTCTCTCTTGCCAGTTGGCCTTGCTGTTTGGTGGCCACCATGAATGGCTGCCCCATGAGCCATGCCGCCCTGCCTTGAAGCCAACTGAGTATGGACTGAAACCCCCAAGAACTGTAAGAAATAAACCTTCCTTCCCTAATTTTGGGTGTCAGGTATTTTGTCTTAGCAATGAGTGAAAAGTAACCAAGACAGGTAGTAATGTGGCCTTACACAATCTTAAACTTTCAACATTTTCATGTGATTTTTTAGTGATATTTTTCTCAAATCAATTGCCCAGTGCTGGGGTTCAGGCTGTGTGCATGATAACAAGAGGCTGCATGGGGAGGGTGCGATGTGATGCCAACTCTACCACCTGTACCTACCACAGGTCAGTTCAACTGAAACCTGTGTGAATTAGAAAGCACATGCTCCTGTGCAAGTTAGTAAAATTTGATCATGATAATTGTATTTTAATCTAACCATGTGAGTGCCTGTAAAAACAGGTGCTTATTTTCATTGAACAGTCATGTAAGCTTTCTTAATTTATATGTGGTCCAAGATAATTTCTCTTCAGTTATTGCAGCTCAAGTCAGCCAAAAGGAGGATACTTACTTTTACTAAAGCATCCTCAGGATCACAACAGGAGCTGTACCTGAAGGTAGACCAGGCTCTGCACACCACACAGACACAGGAACTCAGACAAGCAAGCACTGCAGTGCTGGGGACCCAGAAACAAGACACTGAGATTGAAGCCCAGTGCCTAGATCTTGGTGCCAAGAAAATTCTGAATCTTTGCAGTATCAGATCAGGTCTGGCACAGGGAAGGGTGTTATTCTTCATTTTGACACATCCTAAGACAGTGATATTAACACATGTGGCAAAAGAATGTGTTGGCCCCAAACAGTGGCCAACAAAGAAAGTGAAACTCAGAAAACTTTATCACTGGATTTGTACCCTCCAGGAGAGAAAATGGATCTAGGGAACATAAGAAAGAGGATACGTGTTTCACCAGGTTTTATCAGCACACAGATGAAATAGCTCCCAAGGCACCTGGTCTCATCATTCTGGTTTCTTGTTCACCAAGGCCCTTTTGATTTGGTTTCCCATTTTCCCTGAAACCAGAAAGTTACAAATACTAAAAGTACCAAAGAATACAGGATAGAAAAATCAGTGCAATCCAGTAAACTCCCTTCCTCTAAACCCTATCTTTCAGAAGCATGTGCATACCCACGGTCAGTTCAATTCCCAGATTAGAATACTAAGAAAGCCCCATGGCTGGCTCCAACAACTCCTCCATCTCCCTCCTAATGAGGTAAGACAGTAAAATTTATGTGCCACATACTGCACTAAATTTTTACATACATAATTTCAGTTAATTTTCAAAGTACAATGAGGCAGGCATTATTATTTCAATTTTATAAACAGACTGTGACTCAGAAAAGTAGGTTGCCCAAGACACTTTCTAAATGACAGAACTGGAACCAATTCCAGTTCTCTTTGGCTCCTATATGCGGTTCTTTCCATTATTCATTCTGCTTAAATTCCACCAGCAGGGCTTCTTTTGTCTACTTCGTAAAGCTGTTTTAATGTACTATTCATAAGCCTCCTGGGAAGGTGACTGAGATCTCATCAGCCTTTGTGCTGCCTCCTTCTAGGAGAAGCCAGAGGCAGAAGGGAGGAGGCGGCCGGCAGCATGGATGGAAAAAGCAGACAGGATTGGGGCTTCATGAAGACGAGATTCCTAAGAAATGGATCATTTCATTTTGTTACATATGTGGTTTTCTAGATGAAGTGGTTTTCTTGAATGAAGCAGAGGACAGATCCTTTTCCTGATCTCACCAACATTTTAGGAAAGGTGCACAGAACCGGGCAGGGGTGTGGATGGAGAGGGGGAGCAGGGCAGGTCAGTAATGACATATCCAGTCTGTGTCTACGGTGGACACCGGGAGAGTGAAGGCTGCTGAACAGGCCAGGCGGTGCTCTGCTTGCAATCCCGACTCATTTTCATTAGGGCCGGAGTGTGCTTAGTGCCTGCGCATTGAAAACATTCTCCGCAGCAAACACGACAGAACAATTTAAAATGCTATTTGAGTCTTCATCTTTTCTTTTTCTACTATCCCTTTCCTCCTGGAATTTCTTTCTTATCGCAATATAAGAAATTAAAGAATAAAAGGTGAAGTAGCTGAAAGTGAGTGAAATTTTTGGTAGCTGAGAAATGTATGATGATTCTGCCAGTGATTTTGCTCAGGCATTGTGCCATGGCGTGGCATGGTCAGTTACTCTACTCTGTAAGTTAGTTCTAAAAGCAAAAGTGCAGAAAATACTAAATATATGTACTTAAAACACTTAAGAAATTGGTCTGTCACCCAGACACATCATAAAGCGATGTTGCTAGTTTATAAAGAGAACCACTTTGCAAAGCCAGCCAACTTCACTCCAGGCATCTGTGGAGATATGTTCACTCATTTGGCCTGAATGCTTTATTTTGACCATATTTGCACATTGGACATTTAAAGAATGTCTTGGAAGGCTCATAATTTATCACTATGATGCCTTTTTCCATTCTCTCTGGGGTTCATGAGAAGGGAGAGACAAACTCATGAAGATGAATGCAGTAGCCATGTAAATCCGAAGTCCATTTTGGCATTAGAAGGTCTTCTTAAAAACGAGAGAGAGGAAAGAATATGGCCAAAAGTGTGATTAAACCTTTTAAGAAATATTTGAGGTCTTCGAAATAAAATAAATACAATGGGTACATGACATGGCCCCTCTTTTGTTAGTGTAGAATCCAAACTCTTAAATAGAAGTATAAGTTAGAAAAAGTTGAGGTAAATGCTGAACCTGAACAGAATTCTAAAATAAAGGTGATTTGTTTTCAGTATTCTTTGCTCACCCCGGCCTGGCATCCTCATATACTTTCTAGTCCTTCTTCCCTATGAAATCTTACTTTCAGAAAGAGGATGATAGACTCATTCAGTCCAGGGCTCGTGACTAATGACTCCCGCCCAGAGCCTGGCAGAGAGAGTTTCCTACCGAAGATCATTCTGCTCAACTTCCTCAAATTAACACAGCCCTAATCTTTAGCTGGGCACATGTTTCCCAGCTGATTTCTGCCAGTTCCTTTGTAGCTAATAAGATTTGTAAGATGTTGAAAAGTGGGAGCACAACCAGCTTCTCTTCTTTTACTTCACACTGACTCTCAGAGCTTGGACGGGAGCCACTGTCTTAGACCAGATTACAGCCACAGAACCCTGGCCAGGACAGGGCAGGGACCTGGATGGACGTGGGGTCCTGATAAATGTGAGCATCACAATATGAGCTCTAGAGTACCTCAGATTTTATTCCCTGAAGAGAAATGTCTTTTTGTATTTCATATGTTTTTTAGAGGTCACTTATATGAAAACCAAACAGTAGTTGACATTAATTTATATTGTAATAATGTTCCTTATTTTAGTACAAAATGAATTGTAACAGTAATATTTCAAATGTCAAGACCTCCCTTTCTTAAAGATAAGTGCTTCTTTGCTGTGTCATTACAGCTTTTTTAAGAGTAGCAATAGAGTAGCAATAATTAACACATTATCATCATCAATGTAGTTACTCAGAGTACAAGATCTGGGAATGAAATATTGTCTGAACAATGTTATCACAAACTTTTCTTTTCAATGAGCTAAAAGAAACTAGTAGTATAACTATCTTAACTGTCTTATGTATACATATATTTTTCTTTTCCCTTCCTTCCTCCTTTTCCCTTCCTTGCCTTCTCCTTTCCCCCATTACAGTTTCTCTTTCCTTTTGAACAGTTTCTTCCAATTTCACAATATTTATTGTACACTTTGGATCTTTCACTAATTCAGCTTCTCACACTAGAGAGGCAATATGATTATACACATGCACCTGATTTATTTCACTTGTATCATCTCGAGTTGCATCCATTTGCCTATGAAAGTCCTCAGTTTATTCTTCTTTATGACTGAGTAGTACTCCAATGTATAAAAAGACCACATCTTTTTTATCTATTCCTTGGTTGATGGACATGTGGGTTGTTTCCATGATCTAGCTATTACAAATTGTGCTGCTAAGGGGCCAGAAATTTAGCCCAGCAGCATAAGCTCCTGCCTGGCAAGCATGAGGTTGCGAGTTCGATCCTAGATACCAAAATAATAATAATAATAATAATTGTGCTACTATAAACATGGGTGCACATATATTGCTGTGGTATGATGTTTTTAATTATTCTGGAAAAATACCCAGGAGGAGAATAGCTGAATGAAACAGAACCTCTAGTCCTAGTTTTTTTGAGGAATTTCACAGTGCTTGCACCAGTCAATATTCCTACCAACAGTGCAGAAGCATTCCTTTTTCCACGCAGCCCTGCCAGCATTTGTTACTGGTTGATTTCTTGACAGTAGCCATTCCTTCTGGAGTGAGGTGAATTCTCAGTGTTGTTTTAATTTGCATCTCTCAGATGACTGTTGATGTGAAGCATTTTTTTCATATATTTATTTGCCATTTGTATTTGTTTATCTGAGAAGTGTGTATTCATGCCAGATGCCCATTTTTGGATTGGGTCTTTAAATTTGGAGTGGGAATAAGGTGGGGTTTTTTTTTTTTTGTTTTGTTTTTTTGTTTTTTTTTTTGGGGGGGGTGGTATACGTTTTGGGGCAAAACTATCTTAAATATATCTTAAAATATATACTTTTCCCCGAAAATGAGAAGTAAAACATTTGAAGTTATAACTACTAAACCAGTGGTTCTTTTCTTTTTTTTTTTTTAACTGGGGATCAAACTCACAACCTCACAGCTGCCAGGCAGGTGCTTAAGCCACTGACCCAAACTCCCAGCCCTAGTTTTCAGAGGCAGGGTCACACTATGTAGCTCAGACTGGCCTTGCTCGCGTTGTAGCCCAAGCCGGCCTCGAACCCACAACACTCCTCCTACCTCAGCCTCCCGAGTGCTGGGAGCCACCACGCCAGGCTTGCCTCAATGGTTCTTAAAGAATTGATTTACAACACCTGTCTTCCTAGAGATATCTTTTTTAAAAAAAATATTTAATGATATTTTTCTTTAAGAAAATAAAAACATGTTTTCCCCTTGAGCGTATAAGGAACTAGGAGAGCCACTACTGTCCCAGTCAGTAACTCCGTGTGAAGAGACTCCAACCCGGCCTCGGTGCTCAGTTTTTGCCGCTGCAAGAGACTCTGCTCGGCCTGGCCCTGCCAGCTGCGCCCTGCCGGCGGGGTCGCTGGAGGCAGAGTGACAGCCGGAGGCGGGGTCTCACTTCCGGTTGAAGACTTCCTGCCTATGCGGGGGTGCCGCGAGCCTCACTCTAGGGGCACTCTTTACCCCTACAACAGCTCTCTTCGCTGTCGCAGCAACTGAATCTCCTTGGCAGTTTTTCCAACACTCTTAAAAGCAAATTCACGCGCCTTCCGCCACAACACCATCCCCAGCCCCTCTGAGTTTCTTAAGATCTGGCCTTCAGATCTGGTTTTCAACTCCACCTGTGCCTCTTCTGAGTGTTAGTAATTTAAGCCTCTTTCCTTTAATCCTTCAGTCCGAGCAGAAGAGAGCTGTCTTCTCGATTTAGTGCTTTTTTTTTTTTCCCTGTTAGTTACTTAGATCACAACTTCATTCCTAGTTAACAGCACCTTCTATTAAATTCTCTTTGTTTAAATAACGGTATGGGTTCTGTCTGCTGACAGATATAATCACATTTAGAATATGTCATAAAAATCTGTGATATTCAAGCTGCATGCTATTTTACTACGGCAATAAATATAAACGCCAAGGAATTTTCTCATAGGATTTTAGAAAATAAGAAGATACTTAACCTTAATGTTCTGAACTCACTCAGACTATAAAAACCATATTTTTGTAACATTTATACCATCACCATACTTTCAAAGTTGGAAAATATTGCTCTTTCATTTGCCACTTACTGAACTAAATCATAAGGGGAAACCTGCCATGTTAAGCATACTGCTAGTGTCCCTCATTTTATATGAAACTCTTTCTCTGCTGATTACTCAACCACAAGTCACTGCTGTTACAAAGGGGGACAAAACACTGCGATCCTGCTCCTGGACCAACCGTGTGCCACAGGGCTGTGGAGGTGGTGCAGTTCACACCAGCTGGTTGTCTGCACTAATTTCTGGGTAGTACCAAGCCACTGGTGCCTGAATGCCTCAGCATGACTGCTGTGAGTGGACAAAAGGCCATGTGAAAACAAAAATAGACATGCAGACGAGTGGGTTAGGACAGAAGACACTGGGACAAAGTCTTGCAACCACAGCCATCTGATGCTTTGAGAGCAAAAACTTATGTTGGAGAACAGAGAGTCTAACAAATGGTGCTGGGAAAGCTGGTGTGAGAACAAGTGGGCACAGTGTTTGAAAGGTAAAAATAGAAACACTTTCAGAAAAGCCATTTAGCCTGAGACATGGCTTTGAGGGAAGATTAGCATTCCCAGACTGACTTTAAATAGCTAATAAAAATTTCCCTTTCTTTTTCTCTCGTTCACAGTAAAAACATATCAAACCAAGAAAAGTTGTTTCATTCAATTTAGCTATCAAATGTGGGCATAATAGTCATGATGTTAGAAAATCTATGGAAACAAACCAACAAAAAAATACTTCTAAGTAGAGCCTTCTGAAAAGATACTCTCTGTCACTGAGGGTCATAATACCACCCTATGAAAGCTATTGTTAGATCAAGCCTGTACTTTTCATTCTATTTTGAGTATTCAAATCACAGAGTATCCAAGAGTCATGAATGCCACACAGGTATGGCCATGTAATTGTTATGTTGACATTTGGAGTGGCAGAGAACTGGTTATGAAAATCATCAGTATAATCACATTAAAGGCCTATAATGTATAGAACTTCAAAGGATAGGAAAAAAAAGGAAAAAAAAGAAGATGGTGGAGGATGGAGGAGTCGGGAATCAGGCTGTTGAGTAACAAGTGTTAAAGGAATTTACATACCACATTTTTTCATATTCAGGATAATTATATCAAAGGTATTGGCCCATAGGCCAAAGGTGGCCCATAGATACAGTCTTTATGGTCTGAAAGAGTTAGAAAAATGTTTGCATTAGTTACCTTTATTTTACAATTGAGAGAAGTCACATAATATGTGGATTTTTGGTGACATCCAACAAAAGCTGATGCTATGCCTAGAAAAATAGACATGTAGATCAATGGAACAGAATAGAAGATCCCGAGACAAACCTGTGCGACCACAGCCATCTGATTTTTACAGCAAAAATTTATATTGGAGGAAAGACAGCCTCTTTAATAAATGGTGCTGGGAAAACTGGTTTTCCACCTGTAGAAGATTGAAACTGGATTCCTGTCTCTCCCTGTAATCAAGTCAAATTAAAATGAATCAAGGATCTAGGTATAAGACTGGAAACTTTGAAACTGCTAGAAGAAAACAGGAAAAACACTTTGAACCTACAGGCACAGGTGAAGACTTCCTGAAAAGGACTCCAATTACACACAAAATAATATTAAGAATCAACAAATTAAATTCTATTTTTTTTTTTTTTTTTTTGTGGCACCAGGGATCGAACTCACAACCTCGCACCTGTGAGGGCAGGCGCTTAAGCCGCTGAGCCAAACTCTTGGCCCTGGTTTTTTGAGGCAGGGTCACACTATGAAGCTCAGGCCGGCCTTGCGCTTGCGTTGTAGCCCAAGCCGGCCTTGAACTCACAACACTCCTCCTACCTCAGCCTCCAGAGTGCTGGGATTAAAGGCATGTGCCACCACGCCTGGCTAACAAATTAAAATCTTATGCACAGCAAAAGTAACAATCAACAGACTGAAGAGACAGCCTACAGAATGGAAGAAAAATTTAGTTAGCTAATCTTCTAATAAAGAATATCCAGAATATAGAAAGAACTCAACAAATTAACACCAAAAACTACCCAATTAATAAGTGGGCAAATAGGCATGTCTCAAAAAAAGTACTAATGACCAATAAGCATAAAACATGAATTTGATGTAGTCCCATTTATTGATATTCTTTTTAGTTATTAATGAAGTGCACACACTGAGATTCCATCGCATCCCCACAGAATGACTGTTACTAAGAACACACACACACGCCATATACATATATATATATATGCTGGTGAGGATGGAAGAAAAACAAACCTACACTGTTGGTGGAAATGAAACTAAAAATAAGGATATCATTTGATCCAGTTATACAACTCTTTGATATATTCCTAAGAGAATTAAAGACAGCATACTATAGTCATATATGAAAACCCATGTTATTGGAGTAAAATGCACAATAGCCAAGCACTGAAAACACCCTAGATGTCTGTCAACAGATGAATGGATAAAGAAAATATAGTATATATACATAATGGAATATCATTTAGCCATAAAGAAAAATAAAATAAGCTGGGCATGGTGGTGCATATTTGTAATCGCAGCACTTGGGAGGCTGAGGCAGGAGGATTGCTGCAAGTTGTAGACAAGCCTGGGCTACACAGTAAGACCCTGTGGAGGAAGGAGGAGGAAGAGGAGAAAGAGGAGGAAGAAGACAAGGAGCAGGATGATGAAGGAGAAGGAGAAGGAAAAGAAAGAAGAAGGAGGAGGAGGAGGAGGAGGAGAAGGAAAAGGGGAAGGAGGAGGAGGGGAAGAAGAAGGGGAAGAAAGAGGAGGAGAAACTAATACCATTTGCAGACAAATGGATGAACCTGGAGACATCATGTTAAGCAACATAAATCATACTCAAAAAGTAAATATCATATGTTTTTAAGAGCAATCAAAAAAAGATGACATGATGGGAAAGTACAAGGCAAAGTAGTACAGATGGGGAAGAAGATTGGAAGCAGGGGGAGCAAAGACAGAAAAAGGGTAAGAGGATGAAATAGCAAAAATATGGCACATGCATATACTAATACAAGTCTAATTATTCTGTATTACTAAATGCATGAATAAAATAAAATGTCAAAAAGACCTGCTATAGAGGGATAGGGCCAAAAAACAAACCAAAAACAGCCATTCTCCAAAGTTTCTCACCATTCTGCTTCATTAATTTACAGCTAATGCTTGATCCTCAGAGCATTTGAGTTTGTGACCATCTGTGTCCCTTGCTGGAAACTTTTTCACACATTTTTCTTCTTTATTAAATATTTGAAAATCATTTCAAGGAACTGAGAATCCCAGCCCTTCAGAAATTGGAAAGTTATCCTATCTTTGGAAGATATCAAAAAATACAGCATATCTATTAGAAAATATTTAGAAAAGAATCTTTTTTTTTTTTTTTTTTTTTTAACGGCACCGGGGATTGAACTCACAACCTCGCACCTGCTAGGGCAGGCGCTTAAGGCACTGAGCCAAACTCCTGGCCCTGGTTTTTTTGAGGCAGGGTCGCACTATGTAGCTCAGGCCAGCCTTGTGCTCCCGTTGTAGCCCAAGCCGGCCTTGAACTCACAACGCTCCGCCTACCTCAGCCTCCCGAGTGCTGGGATTAAAGGCGTGCGCCACCACGCCTGGCTGAAAAGAATCTTTTTAATGAAAGTAGAATGAGGCTGAAATGCAAGGAGGGAGAGAAAAGTCCAAGGAAAAAAGAAATAATCAGTGATTTAAGAAGAAATGTTCCAAGTTATTGGAGCATCATAGATGATGCATGTAATCGCATAGATGGGTGTGTAAATGAAAGCAAGCTAAGAAGTTTGAGTAAATGAGGTGATGAGTATGTTGCATGTGTGTGGAGATGTGTGGATGGACATGAGGATGAGTGGGTATATAGATAGGCATGAGGGAAGTGGTGTGATGTATGGAGGTATAGATGGATGTGAGTGTGTAGATAAAAGTGAATTTTATGGATGTTATATGTCTATGGATATGAATGAGCAGGAACGTGTAGCTGGACGTGAGTGATGGGTATACATGTGAATGGACATGATTGGATGGGTGTGCACATAGTGTGAATGAGGAGTTGCATTTGTGTAAATGAATTCTAGTTGATGAATATGAGTTTGTAAGTGAGTATCAGTGCAATTGTGTGTATGTGTGCAGATGAACTGAGAGGTATGGATAAGAGGAGATAAGAAAAACTGATGATTTTAAGTATATTGGAAATAAATAATGTTAGGGATGGTGTACTGGAAATCAATAATGAAAACCCTTATAGCAAATCTCAGGACTTTTATCTCTGAGAAATGGAAAAACTTAGGGGACATCTAGATACAAGCCATAATGACACATCACAGAAAAGATTATGATAAAAGATCACAGATTATGAGACCTGGAGAATTTCAGTGATTAACATTAAGGACCAAGCAGAGCAAGTTCTTTAGTTTTCTAAAAAGATGAAACTCAGAGCTGCCTCTAAAAGCAAACTTTTAGTGGAAAAACAGATTGCTCTGATTTACAAAAGTTTAGCTTGTACCTAACTTCGTAAAACTATGTAGCCACATGAAGCCTGCCTTCTATGTGCCTTTCAACACTGAAATTCTGTTCAGTTGCCCATATATATTGCATCCTACATTATTAGTAGCCGACATATGTCTACATTTTTTTGTTAAAATTTTGACAAACACCTCAGGACTATTTTGCTATGTAATTTTTCTGCATGGAGCTTAAATAATAGCGAAATAATTTTTGGGGGATGGAATCTTCCTTTGGGATGGGAAATCAATTCTCCGTGTTTCTCTGTGATATGGGTTCAGTGCACTCAGATCCTAATTTTGATTGAACTATTACATTGGTGGGAAAAGCCCAAGGTCAAAACAATTCTAAAATGCATTGATAAGATCTGAAAGTGGCTTGTAACAAAGAATCAAGAACCTACTTTGCAACTGCACTTGCTACCACAAGCCAACGATCCCAGGACTCTCAAGGCTGAAGGCAGGGGGAATCGCTGAAAATTTGAGTCTAGCCCGAGTCACACAGTGAAACCCTGTCTCAAACAACAAAACAAAACAACCCCCACATAAGAACTAGTCTCCTCTCCTGGTTTGTCTTGTTTTGTGTAACCCTCCTGTAACCTCAGACCTAGGTTCGAACCCTAGCTCGAAAAATGCCTAATAGTTGTGATTTTTTTTTTGACTCAAGGTTTTATTATACAATGTAGACTTTAAATTTGTTGTGCAGCCCAGGATGCTCTTGAACTCATAATCTTCCTGCCTCAGCCTCCTCAGTGCTGGAATTATAATTGTGCACCACTAGGCCTGGGCAGTTGTGTAATCTCGAGTGAGATATTTAACTTCTCTGCTTAATTTCTTCACATGTTTAGTGGAATGTGTCACTCACCTAGCAAGGTAGTTGTGAAGATTACAAGTAAGATAAAATGTTTAGCATGCTGATAGGTGTTAAAATGATACTTGATAAGTATACTTGTCTTCTCTCACATATTTTGATAGTGCTAGCGTATCATGCTAGCAAATGTAACGAGTAACTAGAGATTTTTGAAGTTACTGTCTCATATTAAAATGTCCTGAAGAATTCAGATGTTTTCATTCTCTAGCTGACTCAAACTACATTTTATTTAGATTTAATTAAAAGACATTTCAACCATAGTCTTGAAAAGGAAATAAATACAGGAAAGTTGTAAGAAATATTTGTGTATTTTCTAACTTACCAAATTGGAATAAGTATTTTAATCATGCTGCTTGCCGCACTCATGGTCCCTGCTAATGGCACATGGCCTGCCACCTGATTTGCCAGTGCCGAGCGTCGCAATCTGTAGCATGTTAGTCAACTCCCACCTCCCATCAGAGCTGTCTGGGGCAGAGCTGGGCAACCAGCAGAGGGCTGATTCGGAGTGTGGCAGAGAATAGGTCTGTTTCTGAGTCCCGTCCCCCGCCCCGCCCCACACACACACAAGGAGAAGTAGGGTGGGGGGCGGTCCTCCAGTTCTGCTCAGATTTGTGATGTAATTCAAGCAAGAGATCTTAAAGAAGTCAGGGCTGAATAATCAGTGGGAGTAATGCCTGATGTTAAATTTTTACCCAGTAGGAATAAAAGCAACTCAGTTGAAAAGTTCTTTTACTGCCCCCCCCCCGCCCTCTGCAGCATTTCAAAACTTTTATGAGACATAACCTTTTAATCATTTTTGTATCTGCAACTGGACAACAAAGTTGATTCTTTGGCTAGGAATTCTCCTAGAACAGGTAGTCCCTGTGCTCCCTGGAGGTTAATTCCCTGAATTTTCTTGTGTATGTATCCTTGTAATAAATGCCCTGCTGTCTGAAGACACTGGAACTGGATTCGTGCAATGATTTTGTGCAGGATCCTGCTCTCTGGGAGTGGAGCCCATAATGAATATTGGGTGGCATAACTTTTGCATTGCCATCACCATCACCACTTTATTCATTAGCGGTATTTCCAAGTAACCTAACATTTCCACCCATAAGTTGACAGGCTAATTTTTAAAATATGTTTACTTCACTTCTGTATCAGTATGGATTGTACGTCTCCACAAAGGGAATGCTACTCCTGTCACATGGAGAAATGAACACACAATTTTTTAATCAAAGTAAGAAGTCTGGAGGGAATCAGAAGCTCTGCACCAACGCCACCCTGATGATGCTGGCCTTTCCCCCAGGGCTGCAAGCACTGCATTAGTCTAGTGTGGTTTGAAATACGTCATTCTACTCTTCACGCAGAGCAGACAAACCAACCTCGCAATCTTCAACGCTATGATCTAGCATAGCTCTTCACCTCTGTGTTCCTAGGACTGACTGCCTGTGAGCAGCACAGTCTCAAGTGAACTTTCCAGAGAACTTCATCAGTCTAGGCCCTTGGGGCATCAACAATAGGCACTAGGAACTTCCTATTCCCTTCTTCCTCCTGTTCTACTTTTTCTAACAACTCAGGCCCAAAAGCCTATGCCACTCAAGGCTGTCCTCATTCTCCGGGCTGTCACACTAAATGACAAAGATGCCAGATAATGCCTAAGCTGCCTAAAAGCATCTCCCTTCTCCCTCTTAAAAAATAATTCCATTATTTCCCATCCTAAAGTACAGATGAGAAGTATTGAATCAAGTCCTTATTTGCTTTCAGTGAGCTTTGACATTTCTCAGTGTTTTTATTTAAAGAGTCACTGGTCTTTTTTCCAGTGATCTACTTCAATTTCCCTTTAAGCATTGTAAACTGGTTTTCATTTACTTGTTCACATTGATATGTTATTTTTCGAATTCTTCACATGTCAGAAGCTTATGATTCTATAATTATATGGGGAAAAATATATAGGTGAACCATCTCAAAATATGAGATCAGTATTTTTTGCTATTTATCAATATCACTTTTCCTAAGAATCTCTGTTTGAAAATTTTATTTGGGAACATGTTGTCACCCATATATATCCCAATAGTTAAGATAATTAAATTCCATTTGATATGTTGTTTTACATAGGAAATAGTCTAATGGATCAGAAAAATGTGGTTTTAATTTTTGTTTATTGAATTTTATGTGTTTCACATATAAGATGGTTCACTTGGAAATAAACAAAACAGCCCAAGTTTTATCTTACATATTAAAATGAGTATTACATGTTCATTCAATATTTTGAGATAAAAATCCCAAGAACTTTTTCAAATAATGTAAATATTAACTTTATTACACATTTATGATTTTAAATGAGCTACAGCAGTCTTTTACTACATATATAGTCTCGCTCTCTATATGTATATACATATATATGCATATATTTCTATCCATAAATGAATATATATACTTGACTAGTAATAAGCTGGAATTGTATTAAGATATTATTATTGCGGTGAGTATTCTGTTTTCAATTGCACACACACACACACATGCACACACACCTATCTATAACTCTCTCTGCATATTTCTAAAGTAAAGTGAATGTATGGATAATCACTGTGATCTTCATTTGGCAGTTCATGCCAGGATGTCCATTTGGGTAACACTTATTTGGTCATCACATGCTGTACTGTAAATAGGTCAGCTGGTACTGCGGACATTTGTTGAGTGAAAATATACCTGAAAAATGAGTGCTGAGTCTTTTCCCAGTTATTTATTTCTTCAATCTCCAATGCTTTTAACTGCACACTTTGTAATTTGCTTATTTTAGAGTATTTTACTAAATTATCTTTCTAAGTGTATCTTTTCACTAGGGAGAAGTCACACTGGTGGTGAAGTCAGGCTTGGAGGATAACAAAGACTTTTTCTTTTGCTTTTATGTTTCCAGCTAGATATTCAGTCGTGTGTGGGGCTTGCGTGTGAGAAGCAGGGTCAAGAAGCAGCAAGCAGGAAAAAAAATACAAGCTGCTGATGCACTAGAAACGCTGAGCAAGCCTTCGTTCCCTATGGGATTGGCTACTAATGGCCTAGAAGAAATCTGGCCATCTTCTAATACTTTCTTAATGTCCCCGTTATCATCATCTGTTTTTTCTGCTTTTGAATCTCAGTAAATCTCCTTTCCCATGTTCTTTCATACTTGCCTTCATTATACTCATTGATGTTGGACCTGTTACGACACCACAGTGACTCATGTGAGAACAGTTCCACCCCTGTCGTTGAAGTGGTCATTTATTCCCTGTGGACGTGTGCCTGCAGTCACAGGTCTACTATGGCTAGGGAAGTCCGCCTTACTTGCATGGGCTATGTCAACCATGGTAGGAAAATGATCATTTCTACCCTCGACCACTCTAATCAGAGCAATCACATTAAACCCCAAAATTATAATCAGGACCTTCACTGTTGTCTTCTACTCCGCAAATGACGCCCAAACTCCTGACTGTGAAGGGAATCTGTAACCTGGGACCTCCCCTTAAATTTCTGCTTCAGTCTCCTTCCAATCTCCTTTTTCCACTCTGTGCTTCAGTCATTTCACTGCTCAGTTCCTCAGATGAGGCAAACTTGTACTCTGGGGTGGGTTGGGGGAAGGAGTGGAAAGTGGTTTCACTTTGATCTTCACACTGTCTCCAATCTTCCCTTCCCCACTTGCTCATGTTTTTTTTTATCTCATCCTCTATGAGCCTATTTAAATGTTATCATTTCGGAGAGACCTTTTTTTCTTTTCTTTTCTTTCTTTCTTTTTTTTTTTTTTTTTTTTTCAGCACTGGGGATTGAACTCACAACCTCACGCCTGCCAGGCAGGTGCTTAAGCCCCTGAGCCAAACTCCCAGCCCTAGGTTTTTTGAGGCAGGGTCGCATTATATAGCTCAGGCCGACCTTGCGCTCACGTTGTAGCCCAAGCCAGCCTCGAACTCACAACGCTTCTCCTACCTCAGCCTCCCAAGTGCTGGGATTAAAGGCATGCGCCAACACGCCCGGCTTCCAGTAATTTTTTCACTTTCTTTCGAACATACACAATCAGTCTTGCACACAGACACACGTATAAATGTATAAATGAACCCCCACCCCAGTTACGGTCAGGGACGCCGCTGCTTATGTTCCTCACTGCACTTACCAGATGGTGTGGAATTATCTGTTCATATGTGTAACATGCGTCTCCTTCTTGTGGAGGGAACTTCTAAGTGATGAAAGACTTGTTTGCCCTCTACATAGTCATGTCCCCAGCACATAGCCCATCACCAGGCACATCGAGGGTGCTAACAAAACACACTAAATACTGAATGAGATTAGTTTGATTTAACATTAAATGTGTTCAAAGAAAGTTAACTCCTCTATTTGAATAGAGGACTCAAAAGCATCAAAGAACTTTTGGAAAAGAAGGGTTGGTGGTATTTTCTCAAAATTGAGGGCTAGTTGAAATTTTAAATCTAATTCATTCCTCTTTATAATATTAGCTGAAGGAATGAATTGGTGTTTTAATGACATTATAGCTCTAGCTGTGTAACTACTTAATTCATGAGAAATAAGGATCCAGCCAAGGACTGTGCACTGGATCAAGCACTATGCCTCATGGTAAAGATGTTCAGCGAGCAATGGCACCAGGTTAGGTGGCCAGGCCTCCTCCAGGAAACGGGGAGAGAAGAGCGTAACAAAGGAGGCCACATGACTAGCTTTCAGGTAAAGCAGGGGCATTGCGCATTTAGGCAGAAAGCAAAGGAGAATCGAGTTAATTCATATATTGTCCCTCTTGACCGCATGTATTAAGAATGCTTAAATTCCTTGGAAGAAGTCATTTCTCTTCAGAGGAGACCCCCAAAGCCTAGGTACCCAGGGAAATATTAATGCCTTTAAATATTAATGCATGATTTGGGAAAGATATTTCATCAGAATTCTGTGAACAACAGAACAAGAGCTGATAAACAGAGAACCATCAGCCATTCTGGTTAGCAGTCCACCTCTTTTTGTAAGTACAGTTTTATTGGAGCACAGCTATGCTTTATTCATTAATGTATTTGGGTTCTGGTTACTTTTCCTCCATAACGGTAGAGGGTTTGGCCGACAGGCCTAAATTATGTATTATTTGTACATATATGAGAAAAACTCTAATCCCTGGAATTTTAAACAGGGATTGAAACATACAAATAGAATCCCATTGTAACACTGAAATATCAGTTATTGATCAAGGTGAATTTTAAGTCACACTTAATGCAGTCTGAATCCTGCTAAGTTTTGCTTGCACACAATTTGCAGCTGGTCATTTTTAACCTACTGAATCACACTTCTTCATATTCTCCCTCTTTATTGTTCCCAACAGGGTACATTTCTATTTGCCATTTGACAAAATATCATTCTGTGTTTTTTAAACTCCACGGGAATTATCACTGCTTCCTGAGGAAGAGTTCAGGAACTGTGCGTTTTCTAGCATTTACAATTTATTTCCAGAATTGTATATGCCTCTGAAAATGTATTATTTACCAGAGAGTTTGGGAAAATAATTTGAAACAGTATTACATGCTCATTTAAATTATATAGACCCAGGGAAGAGGCAGTCATATTAAGCTCCAATTCCTAAACAAATTTCTCTTAGAAAAATACATGAGATTCAAATTCTAAAATAAGCTGTAAAATGCAACATATAAAAATGATTGCTCACATTTCCAGGCTCAAAAAATATGTTATAATTATGTTTTATGGCAGTGATATCAAAACTGGGGACAGGTAGGAAATATTTTTCCCTAGGAAACATTAGGGTTTTGATGATTTTTGTCTTGATTCATAAGACTACATGGAGCAATTTAACCTGATGCCTTTACCCCCATTTTTCTAATTGTAGGAAATACGGTGTTAAATAAGCAAATGTGTATATTATAATGTGTCCTTTTAAATATTTTTAAATTAACGTGTCCCTAAAGAAATATTAAACTAGGAAATATTTTCTTCCCCCATTTCCTGTCTACAACAGCATCTTAAATACAATGCTCAATAATTATTGGATAAATGTAAAGTCCAAGATATTATGTTTAATTGATTCAAAAAGACATTTCACTGGGATTATGATTCTTGAATAAATTTATGAATATATATTTGTCTTTCACTTAATACAGAACCATTTAAAATCAGGTTACTGCCTAGAGAAATATTTGAGCAACATGCAAGGAAGAATGCCCAGCCTGATTCAAATCTTTGTATATGGCTCCACTGGCAACCAGTTATGGAAGGACTCACTTTCCATGTTTATTCTGAATATTTGTTTTGAATATTTGCTTCATTACCTATAAGCCAAGGTATGTTGGCTTATTAAAATCAATGATGCCAATAACAATATAAAAGAGACCCATGAAACAAAATAGAGAGTTCATAAATATATGGTAAAAAATATGTGGTGAGTTCATTTCTTTATGCAGATGCCAAGACAATTCAATAGAGAAAAGGAAATCTTTGTAACATGTAACAGTGAAACAACCAAATATGTGCAAGAGGAAAATTAACACTACCCCTCTGTTTTCACCACAAAAAAATTAACTCAGTGTGAGTCATGGAGCTAAATACAAAAGCTAAAACTAAAATATTCTAGAAAAAAGCTTAAGAAAATATTTTTATGATCTTGATATTTGTAAAGTTTTCTTACAAAAGCACAAATACTAAACAAAAAATATTTTAAGTTATGCTAGATATTTTTGCTCTTTAGAAAATGCTATTGAGAAAATTAAAAGGCAAGCCACAGATTGGAAAAAAACACTTTCAAGATAAATATTTAAAAATGAATATATATTTTATATATGCATATGTATATAAAATAAGACATTCCAAATTTTAAAAATAGGCAAAATGTTTGAATAAGATTATCAACAACAAAAATTTATGAAATAATATTCAACATTACTCATTGTTAGTCATCAGCAAAATGTGAATAAGAGCTCAGAGGTATTACTAGATACCTACACTATGATGGTTACAGTGAAATGATTGCCAATACAAGTGTTTCTGGTGGGAATGTGAAATGTTACAACTACTGTTCATTAGTTTCTGGTGAAGTTAAACCTTCACCTACTCAAACAGTATGGACATTCTAAGTAATTACCTAACAGAAATGAAAGTATGTTCACAAAATATCATATGCAAAGGTTTGTAACAGCTATGCATAATAGTGAAAAATTGGAAGCCAGGAGAGGTGGCACATGCCTGTAATCCCAGCACTCAGGAGGCTGAGGCAGGAGGATCACTGCAAGTTTGAGGCCAGTCTGGGCTACAAACTGAGTTCTAGACCAAGCTGAAGAGCATAGACAGGGCTGGTAATTTAGCTCAGCACTGCTGAGTGCTTGGCTGGCAAGTGTGAGGTCATGAGTTTGATCCCTGGTACCAAAACAAACAAACAAACAACAACAACAAAAAGAGCATAGCAAAATCCTCTCTCAAAAGGACAAGAAAAAGAAAAAAGAAACAACATAAATATACATCAACAAGTAAATGGTTCAAAATTAATTATGGCATATTCATACAGAGTTTTGTACCACAATAAAAATGAACAAATTACTGATACACAGAACAATACATACTCTCCCCAAAATATGAATCTGAAAATATCAGATACTAAAGAGTTGATACTGAATTATTCCATTTATACAAAACTCTAGTATAGGCAAAGCTAACCTGTAGTGACAAAAAATAAGATCAGTGCTTGCCTGGTGAGTAGGTGTGGGATGGAGAATTGACTTCGAAGGTAAGTGAGCATGATTTCATATTGACATCTTTGGTGATTACATGGAACTAATTATTTTTTCCAACTCTTTGAGTTGGATACTTAAGATGGATGAGTACCTTTTATTGTATGTTGTCTTAGTTACTTTTCTCATTGCTGAGACAAAATACCCAAAAGCCACAAGTTAAGGGAGGAAAGTCCATTGACAGTTGGTCCTAAGGCAAGGGGGCACAGCAGACAGGAGTCACAGAGCAGAAACAAACATTGTATTGTATGTTGTCTTAGTTACTTTTCTCATTGCTGAGACAAAATACCCAAAAGCCACAAGTTAAGGGAGGAAAGTCCATTGACAGTTGGTCCTAAGGCAAGGGGGCATAGCAGACAGGAGTCACAGAGCAGAAACAAACAGTTCATGGTGGGCAGAAGGTAGCAAATCGAGCCAGGAACAACACAAGCCTCTTGCTGTCCCTTATATTGCATACAGGGTGTCAGGATTAGGCAGTACCAAACCAATCTGTGGGCTGACTTAGTAAGCACACACCCTTAATCCCAGTGAACCTAGCACTACACCATGAATCAATCCCAGGATCACATGCTCTAGATTCAGCCACCTCTGAAAAAGACCCACCTATGACCACATGAGGCACTGGGGGGACATCTGGACTGAAACCATAACATCTGTGAATTACAAATTCATGGAAAGAGAAAAAACCATTTAAAATGAGCAAAAGATGTGTATAGATAATGAAAAGGAGATACAAATCCATATGAAATCAATATAAAATTCCTCAACATAATTCGTCATCAGAAAATGCAAATTATTACCATTGTGACATATCATTTTATCTGCACTATTACATATCAATTTTATTCTAGGTCTTCAGCAAAGACAAGTGATCCATATCTACCAAAAGACGTGCAAGGCTCTTTTTTAGACTCCACATATAGGTGATATATGGCATTTGTCTTTCTATGTCTGGTTTATTTTACTTAGCATAATATCCTCTAGGTTCATCCATGTTGCTACAAATGAAAAAAAAAAAGAAACTACTTCTTCTAAAAACACAATTCACAATTTCATCCATCCATCTTTTGATGAACACATGGACACTTTGGTAATATCTTGGCTGTTAAATATTGCTGCAATGAACAAGACAGTGCAGGTACCTCTGCAATATATTGATTTTGCTATCTTTGAATACAAATCAGAAGTGGGATTACTATATCACAAGATAATTTTATTTTTAATTTTCTGAGGAACCTCCTTACTTATGAGCTCCCATATTTTTGATGAGAGCCATTCTAAAAGGTTCCACTTTTAGACCACTTGTTGTGGTCTTGATTTTCATTTCTTTGTGGATTAGTATTGTCGAGTATCTTTTCTACACCTGTGGGTCATTTGAGTAGAGGGTCATTTGAGCAGTGGTTAGAGGTAAAGGGAAAACATTTGTCAAAGGTATGGACTTTCAGCTATAAGATAAATAATTACTTGAAGACCTAATATGCAGCATAATGATTATAGTTAATGTTAATGTATTGTCTACTTGAAATATGTTGAGACTAGATGAGTGAATTGCAAGTGTTATTTTTAAAGAGAGAGAGAGAAAAGGAGGGAGAGAGAAGAGAGAAATAAAGTAATAATGAGTAAAAAAAGACAGAAAGAGGGATAGATGGTGGGAGGGAGGAAAAAACAAAAGATAAAAAGTTAACTGTGTGAGGTGATAGATACTTTAATCAGCTTGATTGTGGTGGTCAGTTCACAACACACACATGTATCAAAGTATTTCACTGTATTCCCTAGATAAATGCAATTTTGTTCAAAAAATACCAATTAAGCCAGAAAAACAATTTAAAGAATGAAACTGGGGGGAAATGAAGACTTGTGCAAGAATATTTATAGCTGCTTAGTTATAGGAGGAAAAGACTAAAAACAAACCAAATGCCAATCACTAGAACAGATAAATGTGAAATAATCACATCATGCAACCATACTAATCCATAAAAGAATTGTAACATTAATCTGCAAAGCAATGTGGAGAAACATCAAAACACTTCTCTGAGTCAAAGAAGTCAAACATAGGAACATATACTTTATGCTTCTTCTTTATGGCTTGTGTCTAGATGTCCTCTCAAAGCCTCATGAGGTCGTAGGTGGGGCTTTTTAGAGGTGACTGGATCTAGAGTGTGTGACACTGGATTGACCCATGGTGCAATGCTAGGATTAAAGGCACTAGAATTCAGGATGTGAGTACTACCCACCTTAAGGCAGATTGCTTGGATAAGATATAAGGAACAGAAAGAGGCTTGTTGCTCGTCCTTTGCTTGCTTGCTCTGCTACCTTCTGCCTGCCATAAATTGTTTCCCCTCTGCCATGCCACTCTGCCTATGATGGACTGAAACCTCTACAAACTGAACTAAAGAAACCTTTCCTCTTTTAATTTAGGTGTTGGGTATTTTGTGCCAGCAATTAGTAAAAGTAACTAAGACAATTTTATTTATATTAATTTCATGAATGGCCAAATCATTCTTTGGTGATAGAAATTAGACCAACACAGGGAGGACTGACCAAAAAGGAAGTGAGAAAATTGTTCAGGTTGATATGAGTGTCATATGCCTTGACTGAAGTGAAGATTTAATTAAGCTCATTGATTTTCATAACTTGAAATATAAGAACTCAAGGTATGCTAAACTTCACTCCATGTAGATTTTTATCTTAATTAATTAAAAAAGTCTACTTAACTGAGGTAATTATAGTCTTTATCACCCTTTTGCTTTCATAGATAATCTACCCAATAAACATATCATATTAGATTAATGTTAAAAGCCTATTTACTTTTCTTTGAGGGCAATTATTTAAAACATTATCCCTTTAAATGAAATTTGATCATCTTTTAGCAATTAGAATATTTTATCCATAGTCCACCCATCATTACTGCACTATCCAGTGAAATAAAATGATATCATTTAGAGTAATTGAAATTTTTTCCTTAAGATCTAATTATTTTTATTTTCTACAATAAAGAAATATTTATTGCATACTGATGAGAAGGAAGTGGAAGAGAACAAGAATATCTAAAATAAGCAGTTGTTAGTTGAAAGGGAAAGTCTGAGAACCTTACCTCATAACATTTGTGCTTCACCTCTCTATTCTGCTTTTGCCATGATATGCCAAGCCCCTCTGACTACTCAGGGAGAAGGCTGGTAGAAACAGGAGCAGAATAGTTGGGAGCTCAAAAATTTACATCTCCTCTTGTGGGAGTTTGTGTTAGTATATACAGTTGCTGGGCAACTGGAACTCCAGCCTCTGTCACCTAGAGGTAGCCTAGCAACCAGTCAACAAAAGGGATGGCACTGAGTTCTCTAGGAACCAGAGAAATCCAATACAGAGGTAAAGGAATCAGGAACAGACAGCAAAATAGATATGAACCTCGACTTTCTGTGAGGTTGGCTCCAGGAACTTTACTAAGAGACCTCTCATCCAACAAGGAGAGGCATTAACTGACATCATGAGGTTCTCCTTGGTTGTAGGAATGGGGTGGAAACACATTTTGTTTTATCTTGTTTTGTTTTGAGACAGTGTCTCACTCTGTATTTCAGGCTGGCCTTGAACTCATTCTGTAGCTCAGGCTGGCCTTGAACTCACAGTGATCCTCCTGCCTCAGCCTCCCTCCCAAGTGCTAGGATTATGGGCATGCACCAGCACACCTGGCCACAATTTGTTTTTTGAAAAAGAAGAAACTCCCGATATTTCGTGATCTTTTGTAGGCACTTTACAAAATGTCTACACTTCGTTTTATGTAAGAGAGCTGGAAGTTTCCTAGAACAGGAACATGGGCACTCCGAATAGTTCTCAAAGGGTGTTGGTCTAAAATGCATGCAGCAACTCACTGTAGGTCTGCTTCATTTATTTCTAACACATCCTAAAATATAGAGAACACTTTCAAGATAAACACTTGAAAATATAATAGTGATTTTTTTTAAGTATTCATATTAAAAGCACTCTAAGAACTGTGGTAAAATAACCCCTGAAAAGGTCTGCAAGTATGGAAGTTTATAAGGCAAGATAGTTTGTTACTATCATGGGGAAGGGCACAATATATTCACTAAAGAGAAGCTACAGGGGTCCCCAGTCAGTATGCTGGCTGCTCCATAGTCTGTGGGAAACCAGGCCTCCCAAGAGGAGGGGAGCAGCGACTATCAAAGCTCCCCGCAACACTGGCGATGCTGCTCCAGCCTCCTGTCAGATAAGCAAGATGTGAGATTTCCATGGGACCGCAAACTCTACCGTAAGCTGTGCCTTCTAGGTGTCTAGGCTGTGAGCTCCTTTGAATCATCCCAATCCCGCCATCCCTTCATGGAGAAACTGTCTTCCATGAAACTGGCTTCTGGTGCCAAAAAAGTTTGCAACCATTGTTACAAAACACAATAATAGAATCTCATTAAACTGTGTGGGCACATTGGTGGGGGGGTGTTAGCACACTAGTGTGTGTGTGTGTGTGTGTGTGTGTGTAAGTACACTGGTGTGTGTGTGAGTATGCTGGTGTGTGTGTGTGAGCATGCGTGAGCATGTTGGGATGTGTATGTGTGTGTGTATGCATGTTGTGTGCGCATATGTTTATGTGCAGCTGCATGCATGCATATACTTCACTTCCGAGGTGCATACCAAAACTACCAGTGCTTATACATGTGTTATCTATGTGTGACAAGGATAAAGAATACATTATTGAATGTTTCCTAGGGTAGAGATTAGGAAAACAAAAAGCCTTACTCCCTGTCTTGGTTACTTTTCTCTCATTGTTGAGACAATACTTGACACCCAAAGTGAAGCAAGGGAAGGTTTATTTCTTACAGTTTTGGGGGTTTCAGTCCATATTCAGTTGGCTCCAAGGCAGGATGGCATGGCGGGGCAGCTGTTCATGGCCACCGCAAACAGCAAGTGCAAACAGAGCCAAGGAAAGGAAAAATACGCCTTCTTCTTGCCCTTACGCTGTATGTCAGTTCCACCCCTGGGCGGTTGCAGCACTCACACCACCAGTCCCAGTGCTAGACAATGAACCAATCACAAACGCTGGATTCAGCTGCCTCCACCATTGCATTAGGCTTGAGTGGGGGCATCTGAACACAAACCGTAACACTCCCTAATATTCCAAAACCCTGCCCCTTGTGCCCTAGATGATTTAGAGTATGTAGAAATTTCACAGAACTGTTAATTCTGCCCAAATGACATTGGACCCAGTTTGGAGACCTTCCTGGTCAATCAAGTTCCACATACTAACTTGCTTTGGTGCTGTGGAAATTAGCAGAAATATGCTCTACAGAGATTTAAAGATAATCCTTTCATGTTATTACATGAAGTATTTCTAATTTGAATACTTTTTCTCCAACAAACATGAGATACCATTAATATGGTAATACATGACTAAAATGACGTAAGAGCTGTTATATTAGTGACTAAATATTGAGATGGGATAAGAAAACAATTTACATTTGGCATTTTACTAATAGCTAACATATTTGTCATGTTACAGAAATTACATGCTTTGTCAGCCCAATTGTGAGCTAAATGAGATATTTCTCTAAAGAAGTTGGCCAATAAAAAACACCATCCCACACACATACACACACACACACACAAACACACTATTCAATTCAATGGCAGGCTGTTTGTGCCAAAGGCAGAAGGACAAGAAATGTTGGCCTGGGACAGGACAACTTCAGAAAACATTGTGAAATCTTGTATGTCTTTGCTAAAATAGGGCAAGAAGTTCTTTATCCTGACCAGGACTACAGCCTTCAAGAAGCCAAAGAACAACAACCTATAGCAGTTGTTTAGTTGTGAGTTAAGGACTGCTTTTCCACATTTATCCAATAAGCTTTTAAAACTGGCTGGAGAGCTATTGTATTTTCCCAAATTCAGGACTTGAAGATTCATATGCAAGTAGTTTTATCCTATACTGAAATTCTTGGTCTTACAATTTATTTCATCTCATAAAAATAGGCCTTCCTAGGCTCTCATGCCTTTCTCCCTCTTCCCTTTCTCTATTTATCTTTATTTTTTAAGGGACTAAAGCTTTTAAGCTGCATTATGTTGGAGGAAGACCGAAGCAATCAAGTGCAGAAGGCATCTTGGGCATCAAATAACTCTTACAACACACAAACTTTATTTAAGTGTAAATGAAGCAGAAACATATGAATTCTATTTCCCATTAATCACACAGGGTATTCAAAAATCAAGGGAGAGTGCTCTGCACGATGTGTTATTTTTTTCTGGTTGAACCAAAAACATCTGAAAAATACTTCCATGCTGATGAATCCGAAATATTTACCCATCCCTATTTATAACATCGGGGGACCCCTGATTTATGGTGACAGCTAAACCACTTACATCTGTTGAGTGGGCAACCAGAAATCAGTGTGAGTCTTAAGATAACCTTGTTCTTGTGTCTGTCTGGGCTCAGACACTTAAACAGGGATCAAAGACACTGAAGCCCTTATGTAAACAGAACTGCTCTGCTTTGCTCTTGCTAGAGATTTGCTCACCTGAATGACTTGCAAGTTATCTCAAATTATGTGGTAACCCATCCTGTTTGTGTTGATGTAGGATGATGCCAACTTTTCCCAATAATCCAGATCCGACCCCTTGTAGCAGTAATCCACCACGAGGAGCTCTGGTTTATTTTCCCTTCATAAACCACTGCTATTGTCCCTGTGCACACACCCCTGACTTTTTTGTTAAAGAATAAATCGTTGCAATTTTATGGAGCAGGAGTACGTTTTCTCCTGGCTGGTATTTCTGACCATCCTCATGTCTTTTTACTGAATCACACTCCACATGATACTGATAATTCTTTCAAGTTCATTTAACCTTGGCAGGGGCTACATCCTGTGTGCAAGAATTTTTAATAGCAGCAGAAATCCAAACAGGATGTTTGTGAAATCTGGCAAAATAGGTCCACTGGGGCCCTAGTTCTGTTTTACCCAATTATTATTAACGCCATTCTTATCACCCAGCCCTGAAACAGTACCAGCCACTCATGTCTGGTTCTCAAATCCTTTGATGATCTGTGGCATTAGATTTAGTGTCCTTGTTTGATAGTTGAGGAAACTGTGGCCCTGGGACATGAAGGCATGTTCTCCTGATGCCAGCCTAATCGCAAGAGAGTTTGGGACAGAATATGATTTGCTGATGCCCAGTGCTTTTCTTTCTCTATCTCCTGCAAGACCTCACTGACAGTCATAGAGAAAGGTCTGACCTCAAAAGAAAGGATTGTTTTTCAAAATTCCTTTTGTCCCAAGAACAGCCTTTGTACAATTGAGTTTTACATACTGCACTGCACTGAACATGTTTAAATTTAAAGTATTACCAAAAATGTCTTATGGTAGATTAAAAAGGAAGCAAGATGAATACACCCCAAGTACAGACTAAAAAATGTTTAAGTTTGTCTTTTACACACAGTCCTGTCTGTAGGATCCTTTTCTTTGGGACAGATTTCTCAATCTCGGTTGTGATTATTAACCTCCACCTCCACCAAGACTTTTAGAGTTTTTCCCTACTCCTCCTACTTCCATCATGAAATTTTAATACCACAGATACACCTTCTATTTGTTTGTGTATTCAATGATTTGAGTGGCACAAACCAATATAATAACTAAGACAAGCTTCCCTTATCCCATGCCATGGTTGTTTATTGCCCCCATGGAAAAGATGTCAAGGCATCTACATCTAAAGAGCCTACAGTGGTGGCCTCAGACAATCTCACGATCAAGCTCATCTACAGCAAAAGTGCCCAAGAGGACCCAGAAGCCATGTAACCCTTCCCAAGTTGTCCTACCAAAAACGTACAGCATATTTTCCCTTGTGTTTTAATGTTAATACAGAGTATCCCTAATTTCCCCAGGACAGGACTCGAACTTGCAATCCTCTGCATGAGCCTCCCTCAGTGCTGGAATTTGCCTTATTTCTTTTAACCTTAAAGCAGACTCAGGTACCTTTCTTAAAAAAACGTACTCAATATACCCACTGCGTCTCTTGAGGAAGAATTTAGTCACGCCAATGCTCTCCCCTGGAGGGTAGGTTGTGACCTCTTCTTTTACTGAAGCGTCCTCGTCCTCGTAGAACACCATCCGTGAGTCCCATCAGCCCTTTCAAGAGTTTTTCCTCATTTCCACCCCACAATGACTGTGCTGCATTTACAACTGCTGCCCCTCCCCCACTGGAAATGCTCCTCTCCCTTTAACGGACCCATTGTGCTGGGCACAGGCAGGATGAAAATTCCTTGGACTAAATTCAAGGCCTATAAACACAAGTGGGATCCAAGAAGTAAGGAGGCCAAAACCTAAGTCCCAGTCCCTGTTCCTGTTTGGCAGGCTGTTTGTCAACTCCTCAAGAGCGGGGAGAGAAATGCAACTGATTCACAAGGAGCACTGGATTCTGAGACTGGGAGAGATGCAAAAGAGGTTTTTCTTGTTGTATGCTAAGCCTTGAGCCAGGCAATGTGCTATTGTGTCTCTCTTTGCTATGACTAGATGAGGTTTTTTTCTGCCTCTCTACCAATTTCCTGAGAAATCTTTGCAATGGTAGAAACTAGAATAGAGTAATATCATGAAAGTTTAACCAGAGTTGGTTGATGTTAGCAAGAATTGGCTTACTTGTAGAAGCTCTAAAAGCCTTATGATGACTTGTGTACAGCCCCTCACTACATCCTCCTTGCTCTGGCCAGGTCTCTAAGGAGGTGCAACTGAGAATAAACAGTAAGAGATGAAGATGCCAGAAAAAGACAATATTATCCAGACACCTACCCTCTTCTGACTGCCTATGAGCCAACGTGAAAGTTTATAGGAAAATCATCCTCTAGATCAGTTGTTCTTAACTGCTGGTGGTTCTCCCACCTCCAGGGATATTTGACAATGCCTAGAAATAATGGAGAACACTACTCATGGGTAGAAGCCAAGGTTGCCCCTAAATATCCTAAAAAGCATAATCCACCTCTGCACAAAAAGATTTACATCATTCAAAATGTCAATAATGCCAAGTTTGAGCCTTGTGCTTTGGATTCTGTGAAATGGGATAAGAGTGAGAAAGTTTTCTTTCTAAAATATGCTGGGTCAACAAATTGTCCCCAAACCAGTGGTGAGGGTCTTAATTCCAGCAAAACAGCACACACAGAGTCCATGTCATCTCCTCAAGGTCATATAGCCAGTCAGTAAGGACACCATCCAAATGCGAATGAAGTCCCTACTTGCCCACCTCACAGTCCATGCTCTCTTTGACACTACCTTCTTCAAGCAGCTGAGGATACAGTAGATACTCAGTAGAAAATGACTGAGGCTAAAGTCACTTTTGCAAAGTCAGCCAGAGAAAGTTCAGGGACAGAGAACACATGCTGTGACTTCCCAGGGATGACTGTAATGGAATTAGAGTGGGAAGGAATGAAGGGTGGAGCTATCTGATATGTGAGCAGTGCAGACTGGGAAGTGCGAGGCCAGAGCCAAGTTGCAGGAAAATGGTAAGATCGTCAGCTAGGCCAGTCATGGGCATTGCATCAGAATCATTTGGCTCCTAGATGAAGCAGACTGGCAGAGACTTTTGTGTGGTGGTGATGTCAGCCATACCTGGTCTTCACTAGAGTCTATACTACATATGCCCTATTTGTTACACCCTCCAGACATTGAATAACTCAGCTCTCATGTCCACTGAGGCTTCCACCTAAGAAACTTTTTGTTGGGCACAGCTGAAGCTGAAGATCACACATGCAGGGCTGGAGCATGGGGTCCTGAGAACAAAGAGCTCCCAAGGTGAGCCATGTGAACCAGCTGCTCCAGTCCCGAGACCACCAAGCCCTTAGGATGGTACGCACGCAGATTGCTAGATGATGGGGTGTCACGTGACACTAACCTGCTAAATGTATAAATAAAAGCACTGTGGTGGTGGAGCAGTTCCTTTCCTCCCATCAGTAGAGAGAGCTCCACCTGACCTTAGCTTTCTGTATACTGTCTCTTATCCTTATTTCTCCATCCTCTGACCTTCCCTTCCCCACCCTCCAACTTGAGAGCTGCACTGGATGAGACAACTTTTCCCTTCCCTTCTGCTCCTCTAATGCCCCCTTTCAGAGCAGCTTCCCAATAAACAATTAGTTTTAACTTTTTGGCTAGTAAGACACTGTTCATAGTTCACATGGTTATTATTAATAATGTTATTTTTCCAATATCAGATCAGACTCAGAATTTAAAAATACATTTCCATGATTGTAGAGTCACTGCTTTAAGAAATACCAGCTATTTTTGCAGTGTAAATTCTATTCTACTTTATTTAGAAAAGAGACAACCAAAGTCCAGAGAGTAAAAATCATCCACCCAGTTTAAAGTAGAGTTAATGAAAATATGGTTTTTTCACTCTGTCGTTGGCTATTATTATTTGTTTTCTTAAATGGGTACTTTGTTTATCTATATATCTGCCTAGTACCTACCTTTCTACTGTCTACACACACACACACACACACACACACACACACACAAATTGAAAAATGAAAAAATGAATTCTCTTTTTGCTCAAACTCACCAAGTTCCCATTCTAGAGCTCTTCTATTACCAGTTTCTTGTGTATACTTTCAGAAAAAAGCTTTTTGACTGTATGGGTGCATACTGATGGCAGCTGTTGCCTCCTGACCTGCAGGACAGTGCCCTCCTGGTCCCTTCTGTGGCCACTACAGCTTCTGTTGCTCAAGATGAGACATGACAAAATAGATGACACATTTGTGCTGTTGAAGGAAAACTCAATGACTCAGACACAAATTGTTCCATGCACCTTTCATCCTCATTACGAGGTACCTTTGCCAAGGTCAAGTGGTGACATTCTGATTTACCAGTAACCTGAATGAATAAAACTCACATTTGATGAGAATCTGAAACTCAGAAAACAAAAAATATATTTTTTTCCTAAGGTTTTCAGTTTCTTAGTCAAACTTGCTTTTTTGCTTTGTCGAGAATACTATTTTCCTTTTAGTTCAACAAACAGAATCTGAAAAAATGACAATAAGATTTATCCCAGATCACCAGATTCATCACCAAACCTTCAAATTTAAGATCGACTCTCACCAGGTTTCTGAAATCTCTATTTAGTGTCTCATGGAAAAGGGCCAAGGAGCCCCATTGTTTTTGCTAGCCAAATTAGGCCAAGCCAAATTGGGATCCAGCTGGGAAATGCACATTTGGATCCCTATGGCCTTGCCATTTACAAGAACTGGTATCTAGATAAATCAGGAATACATTTCTCTTGGCTCTTTAAATAGTGACTCCAGTCTTCCTCAGGTTTTTGTCCGGGTTGCCTGAAAGTGGACAATTTTCACAAGTTTGTTTTGGCATCCCTGGCATAGATTTTTATTGAAAGTCACAGTTGTTTTAGTAGGCGCCATGTCCTGCCAGCCAATCTCTGCAGGGGCCTCCCAGCCAATTCAATGAGAACTATGTGAGCCTAGAACACACCAAGCAATGTAAGAAATGACCTGCACCCAAGTCTTTGGTGTCCTACGTATGACCACTGCATCTCCACTTCCAATTTATGGGGTGTGTCTGTAGCCTTTCTGAGGCAGCCCATTTAAAACTGAAGACTCCTCTGATATTTTATGGCAAGCTTGCCAAATAGTTACACCCATTTGGTAAGGCAACAATGAGATAGGTTAATTGGAATAAACATTTTTCATGAATGAAGCAAAATAAGAATTTGGCTGAGAAAAGGTGAGAATGTGGCCTAAGAATGATTCTCAGAAGTGCCCTTGAGTAGCCAGGAGGACTGATCACTCATTAGGAATCTTCTAAGTAAGTGTGCAGAAGTATTTATACCATTGCACATAAATCATCACATACTTATCACAAGTCAAACCAAGATGGACTTTAATTGGAGTTTACAAGATCTTTACCCCAAGACTAAGTACCCTACATTTCTCTTTTCTTTTGTTATTCTTTCCATATATCATTTATCCTGTGTTTTATTACTGTGTATAGTTGGAAAGCTTGTCACAGTTTTACTTTATGAAACACTTAAGAGTTAGTTTACTAATGGCTCAACCTTGAAACAGTGCAATTCTTATTTTAAAAATTCGTCTAGGGCTGGGGACTTAGCTCAGTGGTGCAAGCACTTGCCTGGCAAGTGCAAGGTTGTGAGTTCGATCCCTGGTACTCAAAAAAAAAAAAAAAAAGGATAAAAAGGAAAGTCTAAAATCTGCTAAGCTACTTATTTTATATTTCTAAATAACCTTCTTAGCAAATTTTTCAGTAATGCTAGAAAACATGTATTTACAGCAAAATAATGTATATAAAAATATATTTTATTGGTTGTTCTGGGGAAAAATATGTTTCTTACAAACCAGAACTGCAAAGAAACCTGTTATTTTATAATCTTCACCTTCCCTTCAGTTACACTACCTTTAATGTTTTCCCTTTGAATTCCCCTGGGTGAGACAGTACTCTTAAACCTCAAGATTATAAAAACAAGAAACTTTTCCAAAATCACATGGGTAAAGTCTCAACTTGCTGTTAAAAATACTACTCATGAGGCCAGTGCTTCATTCTCTGGACAGAGCTCACAAGTTGTGTGGGTTTGGAGTCGCAATGGGCACCAGCACTTTTCTGCAGGGAGCGTGGTGTCAGTCCACCAAAAAATACCTTGGCCACCCAGGAATTACCACTCCCCAGTCATTTTCTAACTTATTTGCCTTTTTCTGTTTCCGTTAAAGAGAACGTGAAAGGAAGGTTACATTCCCATCTTCCCTTTCACCTGGGAATAGCTCTGCCATCAAATTCTGGCTAAAAATGCATAGGGAAACGTGTGAGAGCAGGGTCTTCAGATGTTCCATGTATGGGAATCACCTGCATGTCTTGTGACACAGAATCTGAACTGGTATCCGAGGTAGGCTGGCACATTGTGTTTTAATGTTTG
The DNA here is from genome assembly GCA_004363535.1 of Dasyprocta punctata. Classification (NCBI taxonomy): domain Eukaryota; kingdom Metazoa; phylum Chordata; class Mammalia; order Rodentia; family Dasyproctidae; genus Dasyprocta; species Dasyprocta punctata. Next base: position 33,909 of record RJWM01004577.1, on the reverse strand, counting down.
CAGGTGAGAGTGACGCTGTGACTGGAGGATCACAAGTCAAGTAACAAAGTATTACAGACCCTTGGTGTCTCCGTTACTTTTCACTTGTTGCTGAGACAAAACCCCTGACACCCAAAATGAAGGAAGGAAAGGTTTATTTCTTACAGTTCTTGGAGGTTTCAGTCCATAGTCAGCTGGTTCCAAGGCAGGGTGGCATGGCACAGGGGCAACACTTCAAGGTAGCAGCCAAGCAAAAGCAGCCAGAGTAAAAGGGGCAAGAGCAAGCCTCTTTTTCTCCCTTATATTGTACACAGGACTCCCCTCCCCCCGCCCGCCTCCACTCCACCCCCACCCCGGCAGGGTGGGTGTAGTTTCACAAATCTCCTTGCAGTGCTTTGCACAAGATGAGGATGTTTACAAAGTAAGAACCCTGGCTCCCTGCTGAGTCTCTCAGTTAAACTTCTGACCTCAAATTGATACACATAACAATTGGGACAGAAGCATCAAGGAGAAGGCCTGTGAGTGTAGGGTCCTCAGCATCGTCTAGCTAAAAGGGATGGAAGCCAGTATGCTGAGAATAGTAGAGAAGAGCAGAAACTTTCTAGGTCTTTGATAATGTCATTATGTCACTGAAATTATAATTTTTCTAAGTCCCAGACTTCTTATTTGGTGGAATAATAAATATGATGTTTAAGTCACTGCTTGTCTGTAATATTTAGTATTACATGGAGCCAAAAAGTTCTGATCTATTACACAAATTCAATGGATCTATTAAAAACCAGGCTCGTACTCAACTAGCCCCGGTGTAGGCCTCACCTAATACTCATTGTCACAGGTCCTGAAGGGCGGGAATTCTATGACAGCAGCTCACCCAACAGCAGAGAAGAGGCAACTGTGTGTGCCGGGAAAATACAAATTCTTAGGATTGTGCCAATCTGTTTTTTAACCTCTGGCACAAAATTGGAAAAAACAGAATGTAAAGATGTAAAAAATTTTGAAGTGTTTCTTCTGCTTTCTTACTCTTCTCATAAAACTCTTCTGCGGACTGAGAGAACCGGTGATTGTCCATGACTGAACTCATAAGGTGAAGGCAGCTGTTGAAACTTATTGGCATCCAGAAACATCTTTTGATGTTTAACATTGAGGACATCAGTTAAAGATTTGTTACAGGAAAAATGAGTTAGACAAAATATTATAGGCAGTCAGATAGGGCTAGGCCCTCAAAGGAACCAGTGCAGAAGTTCGGATACCTTGTAACCTCTGAGGAGACAGACACCTCCTGCTGTGGGCCAGATATCAAGACAAAAGACAGAACAAGTGCACCCATATCCTAAGGATTGATATTCTAAATAGTTCTCTATCACCCTGAGGAAGTTAGGAGTCAGCATTGCAACCCCCTACAGAAAGGGTCACTACTGTTAAGCATCCCCGCTTACTACGTGACTCCTTTCCTCATTTGTCCTTGATTTAATCAATTTTACCTGGGCCATTAGTCTTTTTGGTTAACCATGGTTATGTCCCACCTTATGCCCACCTGCCTTGCAAGTTCCCAGTTTTCCCCATCATGATTTTATTCTATAAAAGTCCCTAAAAATGACAGAGTCCCTGGCAACCCGCTCGGGCCCCCTTCTCTCCCTCAGACAGAAGCTTTCTTTCTCTCAATAAATATATCCTGCTCTTACCCTCCGTCATTTCTAAAATTCATTCTTCCATTTTTAGAGAACACGAACTCGCGCCAGATGTATAGTAGGTTGAGAGTTTCATTCCCCCATATCATTTGGAGGTCTGGGATCATTTTTTCTATATCAGATTCAGAAAGTTTCATTGTTTTGGAAAATTATAACATTTGCTTCTCTTAGTATTGAGCAAACAGGGTAGATGCAACTTGTCCACAATGAATTTTTAATTTCCTTGTTTTATTTTAAATATATTTTACCCCAAAGAATGCTTATCTTTCTAGCTCCATCAAAATCTTTGTGGGTTTCTTTCTACCATCTCAATTTTTTCAATGTATTGGTGAGATTATAGCTTTATCTGCTGTGAAAAATAAATAACAGTAGGTTAGACTGGATAGAAATGTATTTAGGCTCATTTTATACCCTGAGTATAAACATCTAAGACAGGCAACTCCTTGGTGTCAAAGGTTCACAGTTTTTGTATCTCATGTCTTATTGTACCACCATTCAGTGGTTTCCATCTCATGACCCATAGTGGCTGCCCAAGCTCCCACCATTGTAACTCTGTTCCAGCCACCCAGGAGTGGGAGAAGAAGAAATAAAAGGGATATTCTTCTCACTAATACATGAAACTTTAGAGACTTTGTGCCTAAGTAAAACCAAGTTTTATTATTAAAGGAGTAAAGAATGAACGAGTAGCGATGTAAGAGACACATAATCTCTGCCACTCATTAGCCAACTGTCCTTGCACAAGAGCAATAAAAAGAACCAAACCAATGTATATCCTTTAAAGACAACTACAGGTTTTTAGTTTCCATTGGGAAATAATCTTTTCTCTTTCTAATACTGGTGTTTTCTCCATTAAATGTGGCTTTGCAAAGAAGTCCTACACTGACTCTACATTATAATTATTTCCCTTTTCACTCTTTTGTTCCAGTTCAGTTTCAGTTAGTTTGATATCTTGTCACACTTGGATACACAAAATTCTGGTCAGTATAATCAAAAAATTTTGCACTCTCCTGAAGTATGTGTAGGGGTACCCAGCTGGGGAATTCATGATGATCACCCAAAGAAGCTAACAAGTCTGGAGAAATACTTTCCTGCATCCATCAAGTTCCTGTGTATAAAGGAGCTTGAGGAAATGTCTAACAGAAATAATCTGAAAGGAAGAAGAAATCTTCTGGATGAGCTGGTTTACGTGTAGTACTGAAGGGCAGGACAAAGGCAAGGTTGATCCTGGGCATAGCTTCATTTCTGTCTTTCACTTTTGGTCTCTCCACCATGACCTCATACTTGAGCTCAGAGACAAAAAGGGCTACAATTTTAAAAATTAAAACAAAGTGAAACCATTTAGATTGCATGGCATTTTTACATTGGTACTAAAATCTTCCATGGCAAGATGAGGAACATTTGCATTAATTGTGGTAGAGGGACTTAAAATTTGGATGTCATTGCCTTTGGTATATGGTTTTGGTCAGCGATAGCAGCATGGACACCTCTGGGATACATTATTGAAAGAACTGCAGCTTTGTTCATTGCCATTGCCATAGTGACTTGGAGCGAAAGAGAAGATCACAGATGGTACAGTGCAGTCAAAAGATTTGGCTACAGAGCAAGCAAGAGTTTCCTGGGAACTTTCAGAACTACTTTTGGAAGAATTTGAGGGTCATTGGCTTTTCTACAAAGCAGATGGCCTACAACCAGAGAAATACTTATTTGTAATTGTCATTTTTTCTTCTTACTGTGATTATTATGAGAATTTATTTCTCTTCAGTAGCCCTCATGATTCTACATTTTTGAATCATTATTGAATAAGTATAGCTAGAAGAAAATCCATTTGATCCTGTCCTCCACTGGCTGATGCATCTTCACACTCACCTTTTTATCTCATTCTCCAAAACAACCACAACCTTGAGGAAGCTGGGGAATGACAATTGTTACTGCATATACAGAAAAAGAAGATCAAGCTATTCCTAAACAGCCACACAACTGCTACAGTACTTAGTGAATTGTAAATCATGTGATAACACTGCTACTAGTGGTATGATAATTGCTAGAATCATAGAAGTTGCATCAATCACTATCTTCCCCCACCCAATGTAGTCCTTCATGACTTCCTCAGGTACGAGATGTGCCTATTAATGCATGGATTAATAGCCAAAGAGTAGAAAGGAAACCATCATCTGTTGGTTTATATTGCACTGAGAAATTGGCCATGCAGCAAAAAGGTATCACACTTGATGTTTAAAGGAAATAGTTATCACATGTGTTTTCCATTTTCCTTTAGAATGAGTATTTGGAATTATTTCTTGTGCCATTGGGATAAGAAAAGAATTAAAATGTATTATGTATATGTACCAACTTCCCATGGTGAATGTACTAATAAAAAATATAATCAGCATCTACCCTAAAAAAAAGAGTATGAGAAAAAAAAGAGTATGGGGTTTGGTGTAGGAAAATTCTGTGAACAGAACATTATTTTAGGTCATTCACATGTTTCAAAAAATCTAATACCCATACCTTAGCTTTCACTTTCCAAAGAGAAAAGCTTATTAGAAATGATTTCCACATCAAACTTTATAATCCAAGCTACCACCACTGTGACTAATTCTTTAAGGATTAAATCTTTGTGAATGAATATGAAAAAATAATTTATAAAGTGTTCATCGATGAAAGGAATTGAATAGATAATCCTCCTCACTAGTAAACTCACAAGTTAGCAAGAGATTTCCACACTCTAAGCCACAAGAGAAACAAGTGAAATTTTATAATTTATGAAAAAAATTTATGGGAGATCTCTTTTAATGGAGCTTCCTCTGGTGTCTTCTTCAGATCATTATATATTCCTTGAAATGGTAGTAGGAGATCAATAACACATCTTTTTTGCTCTCCAGTTTTTAAAATTATGTCATTTGATGCCAGGAGAATACAGTTTAATTTATCTTCTAAAACATTGCCTCAACAGGGTGTGGTGGCACATGCCTGTAATGCTGGCACAAGGGAGGCTGAGACAGGAGGATCACTCTTGAGTTTGAGGTCAGCCTGGGCTACATAGTAAATTCCAGGCCAGTCTGAACCTGAACTATATCTCAAGCAAAGACTGTGAATTAAACATGATTGTATTAATCAAAATCCAGAAGAAATGTTCCTAGGCACGATCTTGTCTCTAGGTGCGCTGCCTTCTTTTAGTTCCTTGTGTATGTCCGTGCCCCCTTTCACTTACCATTTGTTCCCACTCACTCCCCATTCTCTATCATACTCTATGGTTCTGATAACCAGTTCTTCATCTCTCAGGCTTTAATTAGATATTGTTTCTTTCAAGAAGTCATTCAACATTCTGAGAGGTGGGGACTAAATTACACCTATGTGTTCCCATGGGAAGTCTAGTCCACCAAAATACTGGTCACTTAGTAGGTGGGTCCACAACACCTTTCATAAAGGAGTCATCAAGACAGAGAAAGTGCCTCCCTTGGTACTATAGTCTCCCTTGGTGCTATGTGTCTGTACCCCAACTGTCTAAATTCACATGTTGAAATTCTAATCTCCAAGTTTGTTTGGAGATGGGCCTCTGAGAGATCAAAGTCCTCATAAATGTGATCTGTACCCTTATAAAATAGGTCTATGGGACTTTGATTGCCACCATTTGTGGGTGTAGTAAAAAAAATAGTAGTTTGGAAAAGGGCTCTCACAAGAATGCAACCATGCTGGCACCCAGGGGATTTCAAACTTCGCAGCTTTCGAAACTATGAACAAAAAATAACTGTCATTTACAGTTACTCGTTCCATGGCATTTTGTTCTGGCAACCTAATGAAACTAAGATACATGGTCATTACTAAGTGTGTTAGGATTAGAACTTTTATATAGTTTTTGGAAAGCATATGTGAATAAATTAAGTAATATATTCAGCACTGTAGAAAGTTATTTTTTCCCATTACTTATTGATTATGTTTTTGCCTGATGTTAAGATTCCAAAACTTAACTATTGTATAAAAGCAATAATAATTATAAAAATACATATTCTATTAGATATAAATCTATGTTGATAGTTTTTCTGGAAATAAAGAATCTCACGATTAAGTTAAACAAATTACATAAAATGTTATAATGCACAAAGATGCTCTAGGAGTCTTGCTTATCAAACTCAAGTATCAGGAGTACATTTAAATTAATTATGGGACAATGCCTGAATGGGATAATCTACAGCTATTGAAGTGATGATTTGAAAACAGAGAATTGAGGAAACTATGTTGCATGTGGAAAAATATAGTAAAAATTAACTGATTACAAAGTAAAACACTAGATTGTGTAGATATCATTATTTTAACTGAAAATATGCATATAAAAATAACAATTGTGCTAAAGTGGTGGTTGGTTCACTAGATTTCTGTATATGGCTTTGTGACCTTGTACCATGACCTTGCTAAACCTGCTTGTCTGTTCTATTGATTTTTATGTAGATCTTTGTCAGTAAACAAAAAGTAAATAAATAATTAAATAAAAATTTTTTAAAAAGCAGTTGTTGGTTATATTTTCTTTAGTGTATATTTTCATTCTCTTGTCATGTTGCTTCTAGATTACAATATGCAATAAAGATATTTGCAACTTTAAAAGCTAAATAAAATGTATTATAGATGACAATATAAGAGCTTGCCTAACCATTATAAGTGAAAGTTTAAAAGACAATATGGTAGAATAAAACCAGTATTGACTATATGAAGAGTAGAGATTTAATTTAACATGCTGAACTGATGAGAAATAAATTTCTAGTCCTACAACAAATGTTTCTTTGCAGAATTTCTTGACTGACAAAATGCAGGTAGCTGCACTCCTACCCAAGCAGGGAGGGAGACTCACCTGAAAGGACATGGTGCTTGTACAATATCTCTCTGGTCTATGTAAATATAAATGCTAAGTTTTTATATGACCCGAATGACAGGGTGCCAAACACAGAAGAAATATAAAGGGAAAACAAGCAAACAGCTCAACACAGGAAACATCAGGTCAGCCTTGGCTCAAAAGAAACACTCTTTTCATTAAGGAATGCGTTCACAGAGCCACTAAACTCATATTCAGTCTCAAGTATAAAATCCATCTGTTTAAGATGAACGTGTAATATTTTCAAGGAAGGAATGCATAATGCAAATATATATTGCAGAACAAAAATCTATACTCTTGGGATAAGTAGACTTTCTCTGAGAGAATGGTACTAATTGAGAATTTATTCTCTGTACCAAAGGAAAGAGCAACAGCACAACTACAGTAGCACAGGCACTCATGATTCTGTTTGAGAAAAAAGGATGTTAAGCTGAAAACCAACCCTGCGATCCCATGGAATAAAATGCCAGACTTCCTTGAATAAAACTGACCAAAGAAAAATTATATAGCTGTAGTTATCCTAAAATTCAGTGATAGAAATGGAGTATGTTACAACATTTATGTAGACTAAATATTTGACTATGACAAGACTTTATTTGTAAAGTACTTTAACACAGTCAAGATCTAATTCATATTTGGTCACTGGCATTTAATAAATGTATAAGCATGTAAAATAATGTATTTGAAAAAGCAAGCCTGGGGTAATAGAATACTAGCAGTGAGAATGAGGGCTGCTTTTTTATGGCTAAGATTCATGCAAATGGACATAGATGTTTTCAGAAATTGCTACCTAGAAAAAAAAAATCAGCTGCAACCAGAGAAAGACAGGAATATCTGCACCTGTATTAATAACCACACTTGAATAGGTCTATCTAATTCGGAAGAAGTTGCCTGTGAGTCTATATTGGGTAGCTGTGCCACCCAATAAAATGAATATTAGTCACAGGTAGCTATTGTAATGCAACATAAATTACTAAATTTGACATTTAATTCATTTTAAGTGCTCAATAGCCACACGTGGCTAGTGTGTAACAAGCTTATAAGACATTCCCATGACAAGGGCTGTGGATTTGGCTCAGTAGCGTTAGTACCTGCCAGTTGTAAATTGGCAGGCGCGAAGTTGTAAATTTGATCCCTGGTACAAAATAATAATAATAATAATAATAATAATAATAATAAATAAAAAAGACATTCCCATGACCACTGAAAGTTCTGTTTGCTAGCACTGATTTGGGCACCTGTAAGAGACAGAGACACTACAGCAATCTTGGGTTTAGGGGTAGTAAAACTGTAAAGTGGCACAGAGATCTGAACACCAAGGCAAAAGTTACAGTGTAAAGAGAAACTAGACTGTCATTAGGAAAGAGGGTCTGGTGGCTACAGAAGTGTCTGGAGGAATTTTCCAAACACGAGCACCTAATATTCAGTGTAAACTGCTCCACTGCGTCCCACTCATACCCTTTGTTACAAATATTCAGAACACTGTTCACACATCATCGTGTGTCAGTGGTATTTAGGATAACACAAAGAGTGTGATATTCTGGAGGTGGAATGAAGAGTAGAGATTATAAATTCAAAAGAAGCAAGAACTAAAGGTCATGAATAATCAGAAAAAAAAATATGACACTCATCCTAGCAGCCCTATTACACTAATAGCCCCAGGAGAAGGGATCCCCAGAAAGGTGTCCAAAGTGACTTTTATTCAAATTAATAAAAAATGACCCTAACAAATTCTAGAATTACCTCAATTTTCCAATTGATATAAGTTTTATGCATGTGAAACAAATTATCAGTTACCATTCCTTGTCTTGATTTTCTGAGTGACATTTACTTTGGTATTAAGATGGATAAAGAATTCAAATACAATCTCCTCTATCCAATTTAGAAAATTTAAAGAGGCCACAGGGGATATAGCTCAGTGGCATAAGCACGTGCCTGGCAAGTGCAAGTCCTGAGTTTAATTCCCAGTGCTAAAAAAGAAAGAAAGAAAGAAAATTTAAGAGACCTAGAGATAATTTTTATGAGGTGGAAATTTTTCAATTCCCAAAGTAAGACTGATTGTGAAACTGTCATTTGGCTTTCCTTTAATTCTCTGCTTCTCTTTGCTGTTGCTTTCTGAAACATTAGAAATAGAAGGGGCCTTCCTGAGTCCTCATTCTGAGACTGATGTTCCAAATCAGAATAAGATAGAAGTTTGTGTCTAGAAATTTCTGAGTCGTTGACACCAGAAAGGCCTCTAAACTTCTTGGGTGGGTGCAGGAATGACTGACTATTCCTTTTTCAAAGACCAGTAACATCCACCATATTAAACAGGAATTTGGTGTTTATTTGTGGATTTTTTAAGATGTCCTTTGGTCAGCCTTGCAAATAATAAAAACTTCCAAAATTAAAGGAATACCAAAATAACTATGGCATTTCCTCAGTTGAGCATAATGATTTCTTCAGAGCAGATTCACTGCATAAACACTCAACATTTTCTTTCCCTTTAGTAACATCTGTGAACAAGTTTACCATGGGGGAAAACAAGGGACAGAAACTGTGTCCAGAAATGGGTGGGCACAGGTGCTGCAGCAGCTCCACAAACACATCCCAGTTCCGTAAGCAGATGGTTTCTGCCTGACCCCTGGAGACTTACAGTCACACTGTGTGTTTGACCTGGGAAAAGGGAACCCACTGGCAGGGGAGTCGCATACTTGTCTAAAGGAACTGGCTTTGCTGGCAGAATGCATTCTTTGAACATATTGACTCTAAACACAGAACATCAGCCCACAATTTATTAAAAGCAATTGTGTGTTTCCTAGGTCTAGCCAAACATTTGGTGCATGTTACACAAGCCTTCAAGACCAAGCTTCAGTCCCACTCCTTTGAAGAAACCTTTCTCCCCATTACCCCAAATTCTAGTGAATCTGTGATAGCCCACACCAACCATTCTTGGGAATATTCACCGGATCCTTGATCATGCACTATTTTGTGAGAAGTTCTCCTTCTCTTTGTAAAGAAGAGTCACTTTAAGTTTTTATTTTATTAATTTATCTCCTTTAAAAGTTTTGTCTCTTACCCCAAACTATATTTAACACACTTCTGTGGTAAAGGATACTTTTTGTATTTATTTGTTTTCCCTATGTATTTTTGTCAAATTGAAGCTTTTAAAAAATTTCTTTTGATATAGAAATAAGCACAAAAATGTAGTCCTTTATAAAACTGTTTTTGGCAACAAAACACCATTTGTGTAGAATTCTAGTAGGGTGAGGGGAGAGAAATTCATTCTGTTGTATTGAAGCTGGAGGTTTGGTGGGTGTGCAAAGAACAATGACACAACAGATGACAAACAGCCACATATCAGAAGTTTCAGGTTAATCATGTGATGCCCTCGCTGAAAGGAGTCCACTGAATCAGTCAAATCCTTAAAAACGTACAGACCGGCTTTATCACTGTTCAGCTACAATCAAGCCCTCTTCTCTGCCTCCTAACACCTGCTGTTCCGAGTCTGACCACTGCATCATAGTAATGAAGTTCTGGTCTTAGACAAACAACGTCTGGTTCTCATTGTATGCTGAATATGTTGCTTACACGAGCTATGACATATTCAGCATTTTGTAAGTCAGTGACTTTTGAATTCTATATTGCCAGATAGTTCTTTAAATTATACTTACTTGGAAGACCTTGAAGCTAGAAAGAAGAGAGCATAACTTATGCATAAATATTTGAAATAAAACTCTAGAGTACTGAAATTATTTGGCCTGTCCAACACAAGAGAAGTTGTAAGAAGGAAGGAATTAACTGTTTTTAACTTTATCAAAAAACAAATTAAGAGGAAATGCAAAAAGAAAATGTCCTTACAGGAGGGAATTTTCTTTCCCTTGATTCTTGAAGGTGAGCAGTAGGGTATTTTAGTAAACCCAAGTTAGGAGGCAGGAGGTACTATGATAATGACATATTCGACATGACTATGAACACAGAAAATCATTCAAGATAGTAAGCACACTCATCACCTCCAAAATTTTCCTATGCCCCTTTGTATCTCCCCTTCTTTCTTCCTTAACCTGAGTCCTCCATCCCCAGAGAACTATGGCTACCCTTCTGACACTATAGATTACTTCACATTTTCTAGCATTTCATATAAGTGGGATCATATTCTGTGTCTCTGTCTCTGTCTCTCCCTCTCCCTCTGCCTCTCTTCTCCCTCTGTGGTACTGACTGGAGATTTAACCCAGGAATCCCTTGTTCAGTTTTTCATACTAGTGAGAAAGTACAAATTTTACACATGATTAATTTAACTAATGAGTATGGTCTTGAGTTGCATCCATTTACCTATTAAAACCTCAAGTTTATTCTTCTTTATGGCTGAGTAGCACTCCATTATATAAAAAAAATCGCATCTTTTTATCTGTTCCTTGGCTGATGGGCATTTGGATTGTTTACAAGATTTAGCTATTACAAATTGGGTTGCTATAAACATGGGTACACAGATATCACTGTGGTATGATAATTTTAATAATTCTGGGAAGATACCCAGAGGGGAATAGCTGAGTCTAATGGGACCTTTAATCCTAGTTTTCTGAGGAATCTCCACACTGATTTCCACAATGTTTGTACCAGTCTACATTCCCACCAACAGAGGAGAAGCGTTCCTTTTTCCCCACAGCCCCTCCAGCATTTGTCATTCGTTGATTTTTGATGATAGCCATTCTTTCTGGAGTGAAATGGAATGTCAGTGTTGTTTTAATTTGCATTTCTCAAATAAACAAATGATGTTGAATATTGCTTCATATGTTTATTTGCCATTTGTATTTCTTCATCTGAGAAGTGTGTGTTCATCTCAGATGCCCATTTTTGGATTGGACCTTTGAATTTGGAAGGTCTGATCTTTTTCAATTCTTTTTATGTTCTAGATAGAAGTCCTTTGAGGGACAGTTGGCTAAAATTTCTTCCCACTTTTGTGGGTTTTATTTTCACTCAGTTAGTGATTTCTTTTGATGTGCAAATTTTAAAAAATAGGTTGGAATCCCAATTTTTGATTCTTTGAAGAACTTCCTATGAAGTTTGGGTTTTGTTCATGAACTCTCTGCCTATCCCTATGTCTTCAAGATTTCTACCTACTTTTTCTTCCAGTAGGTTTAGTGTTTCTGTTTTAATATTCAGATCTTTGATCCATTTTGACTTTAGTTTAGTGCATGGCAATAGACATGGGTCTAGTTTTAGTCACTGGCATGTTGAAAGCCAGTTTTCCCAGCACCATTTATTAAAGAGGCTATCTTTCTTCCAGTATATACATTTGGCCCCTTTGTCAAAGATAAGGTGCCAGTGTTTTTGGAGATGCATCTGCATCTTCTAATCTGTTCCACTGGCCCTCAGGTCTGTTTTATTTTTGCCAGTATGATGCTGATTTTATCACAGTAGCTTTGTAGTATAATTTCAAGTCAAGGATTGTGATGCTTCCTTCTTTACCTCTGATGCTTAGAATTGTTTTTGATATTCTAGGTCTCTTCTCATTCCAAATGAATTTTAGGAATGTTTTCTCTGTTCTGTGAGGTATGGCAAGGGTATTTTGATCAGAACTGCATTATATCTGTATAACAGTTTTGGGAAACGGCCCTCTTTTCTTTTCTTTTCTTTTCTTTTCTTTTCTTTTCTTTTCTTTACTTTACTTTTTGATACTGGGGATCGAACACAACCTCAGCCCTGCCAGGCAGGCACTTATGCCACTGAGCTAAATCCCTGGCCCTATTTTTTGAGACAGGGTCTCATTATGAAGTTCAGGCTGGCCTTGAACTCACTTTGTAGCCCAGGCTGGTCTTGAACTCACAACGATCCTCCTGCCTCAGCCTCCCAAATGCTGGGATTAAAGGCATGCACCACCACGCCCTGTGAGAATGGCTATTTTTGTAATGTTGGTTCTTCCTGTCCATGAGCAAGGATATCTTTCCATTTTCAGATAGCCTGTTTGAGTTCTATTTTCAGAGTAATGTAATTTTCAATGTGTAGATCTTTTACTTCCTTTGCTAGATTGACTTCTAAGTATTTCATTTTGGGGGCGGTGGATTTAAAGGGTGTGGATTCCCTAACTTCTCTCTCAGTGAGCTTATGGTTTGTGTTCAGGAATGCTATTATTTTTGAGTGCTGACTTTGTATTCAGATAAACTATTGAATTCGGTTATTAATTCTACAAGTCTGTTGGTGGAGTTTTTGGGGTTTTCTGTGTAGAATTTCATGTCATCTGTGAATAACAATAATTTAATTTCTTCTTTTCCTATCTTTATTCTTTTTATTTCTCTCTCATCTAATTTCTCTTGCTAGTGTTTCCAGAACTATATTGAATAGGAGCTGTGATAGCGGACATCCTTGTCTTAGTCCTGATTTTAGAGTGAAAACTTTCAGTTTTTGTCCATTTAGTATGATGTTGGCTGCTGATTTGTCATAAGATGGCTTTTTATCAGACTGAGATAAAGACCATCTATTCCAATTTTCTGTAGGGTCTTTATCACAAACGAGTGTTGGACTTTGTCAAAAGCTTTTTCTGCATCTATTGAGATGACCATGTGATTTTTGTCTTGGCTTTGTTAATATGATGTATTACCTTTATTGATTTGGGTGTGTTGAACCATCCCTGAATCCCACTTGGTCATGGTGTATTGTCTTCTTGATGATTTGCCGCATCATTGATTTAAGCAACATAGACTTTGTTTAGCTATTTAAAGCTCCACATGCAACAAAGATATGACTAATTTGGGAACAAACGCAATGGACTATTATATTGGTCAACATATACCTCAATTTGGGCAGGCTAAAGGAAAACTGACAACTTTGAACACTCAGCGAGCTGTGGGCACCAGTGTGCTGGAATGGAAAATATTCATCAGTACAGCAAGTTGAAATGTGCTCATAAGTTAATACAATTTATTACAAAACAATTCCAGTAAATTCATACTTCATAACACAAGATTTTTTAAAAATGCCACCAGTAGCAACCTTTCTCAACAAAGTCACCTCAGGATTTAATACTTTTGTAGTTTTCAACATAGGCAAACTATATAATCCTGTTTGATTTTTGACCATTGTGCTTATAATGTATTTCCCATCTGGTCTTCTAGCTTTGAGATATTGAATAAATTCTATTTCCTCCTTTAAAAAGAAACTTTTGGTTAGGCTTTCTAGTTAGTTTTAGCCTGAATTTCTGGGACTATTCTTTATTTTTCTAACACTATTTTGTTCCAACTTTTGTCTACTTCTTATATCAACTCTTCACCTTCTTCTGAACTTGCGGAGTGTATAATCACATCACAGCATGCACACATTTTCTGTCTCTGTCTCTCTTTTTGTCACATGGTATGGCAGCAGAAAGCAGAGGGATCAAAGGAGGAGGCAGAGAGACCATTCCGGGCCATCCCCAAAAGTGACCCATCTCCACAGAGCAGGCAAGCATCACCTCCCAACATTGCATTTAGCTCCAAACTTGTCAGTGGACTAATTCACTGAGTACCAAACCTTCATGACCCAATCACCTCCTGGAAGCCCCACTTACGATTGCATGAGGCTTTGGGAGCACAGCTAGATGTAAATTATTTTAGAGGATGAAAGTATGCATCTTATTAAAATATGGCCAAATTTTGCTTTTTGATAAGAAACATGCTATTTATAGAATTAACAAGTTTTAATATTCTTAGTATTTCTAAATGTATTCATTTGTGTAGTCTGTCATCAAAGTCTGATATATCAATAAAATAAATTAATTAGCTTTTGAAGTTAGTCTAGTAGTAAAGTTGGTAAAAGGATTAATTGTATAATACTACAGTAAAGCAGTACAACTTAGTGGAAGGCTATTGAGAGGTGTAAACTTTGATTTTTGCCCTACTTAGAAACTGGTAAGTTAGCATGATAGTGTTTCACTGACTGATGACAGGGATTCCCGAATACATTGACATAGGACTTTACTGCTCATGGCACTGCAAGCAGCACTTACCCCTGGTTCCACTGCATGACTCAGTATGTCTAGAAGGCTATGATACACACAGTGATTTGCATCAGAGCTACAGAGCACTGAACTGGGGGAATCCACTGCTTTTTTAACAAGAAGAAATCAAACTATTTTTTGTTTGCTTGCCTGTCTATGGGAATATATTTACTTCATTTCTTAGAAACTGGGCCAGAGGACATCCATGGTCACTTTCTACTCTGATGCGCAATGCTTTGTGATCTGCAATTGTATTTTCATGTGGAAGTCATCTGGGATGAAAATCTCTAATTCAGTTGTAGTTTTCAAACAGAACATTAAGTTACAAATTTTTAGTAATAAACCAGTAATAAAGTTCTGATTCTGGGCGCCCCAAAATTCTTATGGTAAAGTGCATGAAAGTCAATGGTTTCACAGTCATATGGTCCTGCAGTCATATCTGGGCCCCCCCCCTCCGCCGCCCCCAGCTTACCAGTGCTGCTGCTGTATAGGATGGAAAGGACGAAGAGGTTCACTTCCAGACCTGCTCAGCCTCCTGCTCCTTAAGTCACTTTTTTCACATAAAATGAAGCCATAGAAGCTGGCACACACTTGTAATTCCAGTTCCTAGGGTTAAGGGCTAAAAGAGAATTACCAAGAGCTTGAGACATGCCTGCACCACAAAGTGAGATCCTGCCTCAAAAACAAAAAACGGGCCATACATTGGACTTCCTGGATTGATGGCGAAGTCATAAAGAAAAAGAAGAATACTCCAATTCATAAATTGTCTCTGCTACACAGGGTAAATCAAACATTGTTTAATGATCAAAAGCAAGGTAAATCCTAGTCTACCTCTTAGAAAGTTAAACATCACTTATCTTAGTTTTTTTCTCTTCTATAAAGCCAGCAGGGAGGTGAGGTAGAGTCCCATATTCCAAGGTGAAGTTGAATTTAGAAAAAAAGTACTAAACGTGATTCAAAGGAACCAGAAGAGGGCGCCTAGACCTATGAGTGCAGTAGTTCTGCCAACGCCAGATTTTACTTGAACAACACTCTGACTCGACTGTCTACACTTTACAAATGAATTCACTTTGTGTATCCAATGCACACACTCTCTGTGACCTAAAAACAGCTGCAATTACATATTCTTCTTGATGAGAGCTCTTTATGATACAATAACACATGAGACCTTGATACTGATTTTCCCACAAAATCAGTGGGGAAAAGTCATACTAACATGAAATATAGAGGGAAGAATTAATTTTTGTACATAATTTCCAAAAATTAATACATTAGAGAAGTTTAAATGTACGTAAGCAATCTTTCATCAGAGGAAAAACACATAAATTTATTGAGGTTTTTATCTTCTTGTAAATACTTCTGATTCGGTCCCCTCCCTTTGTGTTTTATGAAGTCTCTGGTTTGGTTCAGATTATAAACCGTATTCACCTTTGCATACTCCCTAGTTGGGGAGGAATACTATACTATCATAAAACAAAATGGAACACTGTATTTCCCAAAACAACAGCAATAACAAACAGAAATTCAAATTCTATGTATCTTTTTTGAGGGTTAACGCAGACATAAACAACAATAAATTGGCCAGTCATGTTCTTCAGGCATATAATTTTCTTTCTTGCTAAAGTGGACACTCCCTGGGAAAATACAAATAACTTCTAATTTCGAAGACTTTCGACACAAAAAGAAAGTAGGCCACTTTGACCAGAGCACAAAATAATCTTTTCCGAAAGAACCTGAATGAGCACATCATTATCCAAGGGAAAAATACATACCAAGAGGTTTTACCACACTATTTTGTTTCATTTTCAAATACTTTTTATAGCCATGGAAAAAAACATATTGATGAATTGATTTTTCCCAAACAAAATCATCATGTCTTTTAGTTTTAGCCTGAAAGTGGCTTACGATCTCCAGTATTTTAGAAATAACAAAATTGTGGTAGAAATTGGCTAAGGGACTTGCTGACAGCACCCAGTGTTTTCAACTTCAGGGGTAATATTTCCTCTCATGACACACTGATTTCATCCTGTTGTCATCTACCAACTCTGATCTTTCTGTGAAGAAATTCCCACAATACAAACAGATTATGCTTTAATTTACATTTTAGTAACTATATCCACTTTTATCCCAAGAATCTAATTACTTCTCAGTCAAAAGAAATACATTTTGCTCTCAGCTGAAATTATTAACTTATCTTTATAGCCATTTTTAATAGTAATAACCAATATCACTATCAAGTGGCAGTTTTATACCATTATCCTCTTAACTATCATCCCAGATAGCTTTTATTATCCCCATCCCATAGAAAAAAAGCCTGGGCAGAGGCAGATCAGTGGAGTTAAGAAGCTATCCCCAAACACAGAGTAATGAGTGACGAAAGCAGAATTGGCACCAGCTATATCTGATTCCTCCTAAACTTATGCTTTCTCTGCCAGACTTTATTACTTAATTACATAAATTATTGTACAAAAGTAAGGCAAATGTCATTTTTTTAATAGCCACAGTGATTGTTTTTCTACTTTTTAATTGTTCGACTTGAAGTAGAAAGGAATTACAAGGCAAATTACCTTTTAATGTCACATGGTTTCTCTTGTATTAGAAACTCAAAGTATAAATTTAAAGAACAAAATATAAGACAGATAATAGGATACTGGGAGACAGAGCTTTTGCAAATGGGATGTGGACCAAGAAATGGAGAGAATGGAGATGGAGAGAAGGGGAAGGGAAAGTAAAGAGATTGAAGATCTATTTTGTACAGGTACCAATTTCTCACAATAAATGTAAGAATTATGTAGTGCAAACATGTATCATTAAAATTTTTTTAAAAGGAATGCAGACAGTACTATTGATTCTTACTATAAAAGGCATACTTGGATTACTAGGCTGAGTACACAGTACAATGTACATTTTCCAAAAGATATTTTATTAATAAAATATTATTCTATTAATATATAAATGTTATTTTATTAATATATAAATATTTTTTCCTACTTCCATATTTCATTTTAAATCCAAGATGAAAGGCAGGTTTCAGGGAGTCTGAGCCCTGGCCCTCGCCTCTCTTCAGTGACTGCAGAGGGTCCTCAGCTCGACTGTGTGCTGGGGCAGGTGTGGCTGTGTGGCCAGAGTGCTAATGTGCCCAAGCAGCCCAGGACTTCTGCCCAGGACCTTGTGCATGTCCATGAAGTCCAAGTCTTCCATCTGGGAACTGAAAGAGTTGCTTGACAGTAGGAAGGTGGATTTTTCATTCCCTGTGACTAGTTTCTTCATTTTTTCTCTTCAAATAAGCTGCCCCAGTCCCTTCAGAAAGAGATCTGAGCACATCTTGCCCTGTAGACCTTGCCCCAACACTGTTCTCTACACTGGGGCTGCCCTAGTAGTGGGAGCAAGAGAGAGCTGGCTGTGGGAACACGTGCCCTAGAAAAAGCCAGCCCACCTCCTCTATCTGCACATTCTGCTTGCTTTCCAGACAGCTGGCCTCCACCTTTCTGCCAGGCAGCATGGATGGTACAGCTGTTCCAGTCCCTACTATGTTTGTGGGCTGAATGATGTTGGAAATCACTTCATCTCCTGTGGGCTGAGTTTCCTCGTGTGCAACTATGGAGTATTACATGAGGCACTGTGTTGATTGCACTTAGCAGAGGGCTTGACAAAAACAATTTCTTAATACCTCACAGTTTAGCTACCTCCCATTTCTATTTAATTTTTTAAATTCCTAAATTTGTTTCCACAGTGGTCAAGCAATACATGGTCTTAACATGATCAGGGGAGCTTGCATAGGACTGATCGTAGCAATCAAACAAAAATCACTAATGCTTTAATCTGTAAGAAGCATTTCTAAGAGTTTATAAACATAGATGAACTTGATGATTTTGATGGTTTAGAAAAGTTGGTCTCATGATGCAGCCTATTTTTACTAAGTAGATAACATTTAATTTTTTAAATGAACTAAAAAATGATAATTTACCAGTTTAAAAGAAATATTTTAAACTACTATTTTGCAACCAAAATATAAAGGCAATTAAAAGAACAACTATTAATTTTATCCTACCTTAAAAGTATAAAAGTTATTTTTATTGACTACAAGCTGAATTATATTAAAACCACACCATTTTAGTTTATTTTGTGTTGCTATAACCAAACACTTGAGTCAGAGTAACTTATAAAATAAAGAAGTTTATTTTTCTCATGATTCTGATGACTAGAGGTTTCAAAAAAAACATTCTATCAGCTTTCTAGAATGGCCCCCAGCTGTGTCACAACATGACAGAGAAGCTGAAAAGATAACAGCTGCTATGGTTTATACATTGTGTCAACTTGAAAAGTCTAGCAGCTTGATTAAGTAACTCAGCAACTCTACATCCTGGGGTGTAGAGCACAGTTACCTGGTCATTGTTACAATCTGAGAAGGTCAAAAGTTTAACTGGGAGACTCAGCAGGGAGCCAGGGGTCTTACTTTGTAAACAGCCTCATCCTATGCAAAGGAAGACAAGGATGTTTGTGAAGCTACACCCACCCTGGAGGGAGTGGGGGTCCTGTGTACTATATAAGGGAGGAGAAGAGGCTTGCTCTTGGGCCCCCCCCCGCCTTTTTACTCTGGCTGCTTTTGCTCCGGCTCCTGCCTTGAAGTGTTGCCTCAGTGCCATGCCACCCTGCCTTGGAGCCAGCTGATTGTGGACTGAAACCTCCAAAAACTGTAAGCTAAATAAACCTTTCCTTCCCTAATTTTGGGTGTCAGGTGTTTTGTCTCAGCAACGAGTAAAAAGAAACCGAGACAACAGCTGTATGCCAAAGGGCCAAGTGTGCCAGTATCCTCTCTATATTACAACCTGTTCTTTCAAGGCAGAATTAAGCCATTCATCAGTGTTATGCCCCTCAACCACCGCCACTCTGTTCCACACCCTGTTCTGCCACCTCACAACTGCCATGCCAGGGACCAAGATTCTAGCATGTGAACTCTTGAGAACAAGCTATATTCACACCATAGCCTACGCAGTACTACTGGCAGTCTGATGAAATATGGCAAAGATGTCAATCTACATTATTACACACTGATCTTACAGAGTGGCAAAATCATTGTAGATGCCAGTAACACCATACTCCATTGGAGTGAGCAGTATGAGAATGAGACTTGGTAAACAAGAAAATCTGTGTGTGTGTGTGTGTGTGTGTCCCTTTCTAGTTTTATATGTTTTTCATCTCTGCCTAATGGACAGGTATCATTTTCTCTTGGTTACAAGCTGTCATGAAAAGTACAACAAATTACAACTGTGAAAGAGTAGTTTGAAAGGCATTAATGAATTATTGAACCCTGAGAGGCCCATGGTAGTAAGATGTCATCTTTGAGAATGTTTTCAGGAAGGCAACACTACTTAGTCATTAAAATTGAGAGTTTTATCACCTGGAAGGAAAAATAAAGTGAGATCTCAGACTCCTTACACTGGAAAAAAAATTCTGTGCTCTTAAATATGGCAATGGGAACCATAAACATACTGAAAAGAAAGTACAGCAGAATATTTTTGCTTTATCAAAATAGGGAAAACTTCCTTAAACCTGTCATAAAAGTCAAGGATCATTAAGACAACAAAAACAAAAACAAAGTCATTCACACAAAAGTTAAGTAAAACTTAATTTCTGCTTAAAAGTATCATAAAGAGCTACATTTCAAAACATGAGACAATCAAAGTTTATTCATTAATAGGCTATTAACAGCCATAAATCAAATTGAAAGGACTAACAATTTAGGAAACAAAGAATATGAATCCTTAGGAATGAAAACACAGCTTACTTTATTGTTAAGGAAAGATGCTCAAAATTATCCAATAAAATATCGTTTATCAGATTGATAAATATACAAAACATCTGGTAGGTTATGGGCTGAGGAGGGTTTATAAAATAGGTGCTTTCATATGACATTGATTTGAGTGCAAACTGAAAACCTTGTGGAAGGCAATTTGGCAATGCTTCTCTGATTAAAAACACATGTATCCTTTTATTTAAAAATTCTATTTCTAGGAATTTATCCTGTATGTATGAGTGTGACCACAAATCTACATAAACACAGATATTCACTGAAGCATTGCCTGGAATAGTAAAAAACTGAGCAGAATTTAAGCATATCAGTGTGACTTCTGGAAGATGGTGGAATGATTAGTAGCAATAAATCAGCCTCTCTGAGATTTGGAGTCCAGGTGCTGGAGTGTAGCAACTTGGGGAAGAGAAGAAGGAGAGAGATGGATCCCTAAGACCCAGGAAGGATCTAAATTACAGCCAGGAGTGAGGAAGACCACAGTGCAGAAGAGGGAGATGGAAAATGGCACTTTCTCCCTGACTGCCTGTTCACAGTGTGAGAGAGGCAACTAGAACTTACACAGGTACAGTGATCTAACCAGAAAAGAAAACTACAGGATAATCTCCTTAATGAACATAGATGCAAAAACCCTCAATAAGATACTGACAAACAGAATGCAGCAAATCATCAAGAAAATTATACAGCGTGACCAAGTAGGATTCATCCCAGGAATGCAGTGAAGGTTCAACATACGGAAATCAATAAATATAACACACCATGTTAAAAGAACCAAGGACAAAAATCACATGACCATCTCAATAGATGCAGAAAAAGCATTTGACAAAGTCCACCACCCATTCATAATAAAAACCCTACAGAAAATTGAAAGAGAAGGTTTTTATCTCAATCTGATAAAATCCATGTATGACAAACCAACAGCCAACATCATGCTAAATGGTCAAAAACTGAAAGCTTTCCCTCTAAAATCAGGAACAAGATAAAATGTCCACTATCACCATGCCTATTCAATATAGTTCTGGAAACATTAGCCAGAGCAATTAGACAAGACAAATAAAAAGAATAGTGGTAAGAAAGGAAGAAGTTAAATTATTATTGTTATTTGCAGATGACATGACATTCTACATAGAAGACGCAAATAATGCACCAAAAGACTCCTAGGTTTAATATCCAAATTCACTAGTGTAGCTGTATATAAAGTCAACACTCAGAAATCATTAGTATTCCTGCACACAAATAACTCATCAAGAGAGAAATTAGAGAAACAATACCTTTTGCAACAGCATTAAGAAAAATGAAATACAAAATCTAAGGAAAGAAGTGAAAGATCTTTACACTTAAAATTATAGTACTCTGGAAAAGGAGATTGAAAAGAATATCAAAAAATGGAAAGATATCCATTGTTCTTTGATAAGCAGAAACAATAAAGTAAAAATGGTCATACTTTCAAAACTGTTATACAGATTCAATGCAATCTCAATCAATATGCCAATAGCATATCTCACAAAACTAGAGAAAGCAATCCTAAAATTCATTTAGAGCCAGAAAAGATCTAGACTAGCTGAAGGAATTCTGTGCAACAAAGGGAAGAGAGGCGACATTAAATTCTTGACTTGAAATTATACTACAAAGCTACCATGATAAAAACAGTATGGTCCTGGCAAAACAAAACAAAACAAAACAGTACAAAAAAACAGGCTCCAGGATCAATGGAACAGAATAGGATTTGCAGAAACAACTCCAAACACCCCTAGCCACATTATCTTTGAAAAGGGGCCAAACACTTTCACTGGAAGAAAGCCTCTCCAATAAATAGTTCTGGGAAAAGTGGCTACCCACATGTCAAAGATTAAACCTACTCCCATATCTCTTGCTGGATCAAAGAGATAAATACTAAAACAGAAACACTAAGTCTGCTGTAAAATAGAATAGATAAAACTCTTGAAGACATAGGTGTTGGTAAAGACTTTATGAATATAAGCCAAATTGCATAGGAAATATTACAAAGAATCAACTGGGACCTCACAGTAAAAGAAATCACCAAGAGAGTGAAGAGACAACCAACAGAATGGGAAAAAAGTCTTTACCAACTATTCCTCAGACAAAGGGCTAATATCTAGAATGTATGAAGAACTCTCAGGTCTCTCAAATTTAAAGGCTCAGTCCAAAAATGGGCACATAAAGTGAATAGATGCTTCTCTGATGAAAAAGTACAAACGGAAAATAAATACATGAAAAAATGTTCAACATCACTGGTAATTCAAGAAATGCAAATTAAAACAACACTGAGATTCCATCTCACTCCAGAAAGAATGGCTATCATCAAGAAATCAATCAATAACAAATGCTGGCAAGGCTATGGTAAAAAAGGAGCCCTTCTCCACTGTTAGTGGGAGTGTAAATTGGTCCAACCAATATGCAAATCAGTATTGAGATTCCTCAAAAAACCAAGACTAGACTTTCCATTCGACCCAGCTGTTCCCCTTCTTGGTATCTTCCTGAAAGAGTTAAAAGCATCATACCACAGTGATACATGCACAGTCATGTTTACAACAGCACAATTTGTAATAGGCAAGTGTTGGAAACACCTAAATATGCACCCACAAATGAATAGATAAAAATACAGTTTTTATATACAATGGAGTATCACTCTGTCATAAAGAAGGATAAACTTGAGACAATTTCAGGTAAATGGATGCACCTTGAGGCCATACCTTTAAGTGAAATAAATCAGACACACATGTTTAAATATCACATTGTTTCTCTTTTGCAAGAAACTGAAAAGCTAAATAAGGACCATAATGGATAACAGATATTGGGGAGTAAGAAAATACTCAAATGGGAAGGGGCACAAGGGAGTTTCCCTGCCCTTGGACATGAGGAAAGGAAGGAAGGGAAAAGAAAAAAAAGAGTATACAAGGAAAAGAGATGAAGCTTTTGTAAGTAAGGAGGGGAAAAAGGGTTGAAGGGAGGGGAGGGGAAAGGGAAAAAAGGAAGAATCAAGTTATATCATGTACAGGTACAAATACCCTATGATGAATGTGATGATTATGGATATCAGAAATGTGTCAATAAAATTAGTGCTTAAAAAAAGAATATATGAGTGTATTTTCACAAATAAAGCTCAATACAGACAATGCACAGCACAGGAATTATGTAAAACAAGGTCACTCCGCTTGTACCAATAGGTAACGATCACCAAGATGAGTGGATGGCAATAGAAAAAAGCCAGGAAATTTAATGTATTGTAAAAATACAATATCTTTTCGGATTTTTAGGATACTCTAAATAAACTATACATGTATATATGTAAATGTGTATACATAAAAAGTAACGACATCCATGGTTAACCAGTATCTGATGGATGGGTAAAATGGAAATTTTTTCCCACTCTAAGTCCACAAAATTTTCATCACTATAAATCCCTTTAGTTCTCTTTTGAGTTTTATGTCACGAACATGACTTTTTTTTAAGAATAGAGGTTTTGCAATCTAACAGCTCTGTATCAAGCTCTGTCTTGCTCTGTCACTCTGTGTGTCTCTCTCTCTGCCTCTCTGCCCCTCTGTCTCTCTCCCTCTCCCTCTCCCTCTCCCGCCCCCTCCTCCTCCCCTTTCCCCTTCCCCCTCCCCCCTCCCCTCTGTTAGGAGCCTGTTGACCCTACCAAAAACAAAGAGTGCCTGCTGCAGCCACGCGAAGAAGTTGCCACAGCCCAGAGAAACACCAAACCCCTAGACATTTGAAGCAATGGGTTGTCAGGCAGCAGGGTTGAAACTGACATTCTTCTTTTGAGGGTATAAATAAAGGTGCTGCAGTGGCTGAGCAATTACTTTCCTCCCATCAGGAAGGTAAGGGCTCCACCTGACCCCAGGTTTGTCTCTATTTTCTCATCCTCTCTGGGTCCTTCACCACAAGAACCTCAAGAGCAGCATGGGTCGAAGCACCCCGCCCCCTTCCACTCCACTCCCCCTTCTCCTCCCACTCTTTCTCCCCCCTCCCTCTGTCCTACTGAGTGAAGATTGAACCCAGAGATACCACTGAGCTACATCTTCAACCTTTTAATTTTTTTTTCTTTGAGACAGAGTTTGCTAAATTATGCAAACTGGGTTAAATTTGTGATTCTCCTGCCTCAGCCTTTCCAGTAGCTAGAATTACAGGCATGCCTCAATTCTACACAGATTACTAAAACTTTCATCTTTATAATGTGATAACATCCTAAGTAGAAGACATTTACCATTTTCAAAATGGAAAATCTTAAAAGTTATGATTTGCCAGAGGTAGAATTTTAGGTCATTATGATGTTATATGGGATACTTGGGACAGTGGCTTCCTAAATAATGTAACAGTTGTTTTTGCCATCCAGCATTCCTAGCTCCTCTTTTTGTCATCATATTTAGATATTTCTTTGGAGAAGTACTTTTTCCTCCCAATTTTCAAACCATACTATTGATGTGGAACCAAGACCTCATCAGACATTTTTTTTTTCCCCTGGTGGTAGTGGGTTGGAAATTAAGAACTGTGCATGACTCTCTTCAATATGTCATCCACAGTGCTATGCTCAGCTGCCCCTCTTCCTACCCAGACCCATACATACACTGGTCACTGGTGAAGAGTCAGTATCTCAACTCACAGGGAGCTGATTTCTACTAACATTATAAATGCCACATTCGCCAAGCCATTATATCCTTCCACAAGGCCAGTTGCCTCCATGCACTCTATGGATCCTACAAACACCTGCACATTTCTTTACATCTTTTAGCAAATTTTTCAGTGTTTTAAAGTGCAAAGCATTTTCTTTCTAGGTATGTTTACAATTGAACTCCCCTGGCCTTTTGGAACAGAATCACTTATGAGTTTGGAGGAAATGGCGTAGCTAGTCAAATTAACATCCCAGATAAGGTAACTACCGCAAAGATCACTATAGTTCTTTTTTTTTTTTTTTTTTTTTTTTTGATACCGGAGATCGAACTCACAACCTCGCACCTACCAGGCAAGTGCTTAGGCCACTGAGCTAAACCCCTGGCCCTATTTTTTGAGACAGGGTCTCACTATGCAGTTCAGGTTGGCCTTGAACTCACTTTGTAGCCCAGGCTGGTCTTGAACTCACAACGATCCTCCTGCCTCAGCCTCCCAAGTGCTGGGATTAAAGGCGTGCGCCACCACGCCCGGCTACTATAGTTCTTTAAAGTAAAGAAAGACGAGTTTCCTAGCATGGGGTAGAAGGGGCTATCTCTGCTGGCAGACAAGATCAGTGAGTTTAGTTTTGATGCAAGCAAAACATTTCAAATCCTCTCAAGGGTCTCTTTTGCAACTCTTAGAGTCTTTTTCTTTCCCAAGCAAAGCATTTTAATATAAGAAGTCTTTGAGCCGGGTATACAGCTCAGTGGAACAAGCATCTGCCTGGCAAGTGCAAGGTCCTAAGTTCAATTCCTGGTACAAAAAAAAAAAAAAAAAAAAAAGAAATCTTTGAATTTAACCTATGTTATAACTCAACAAAATGTAGGGTTAGGCACTGTAATAAATTTGAAGGCTACATCACAGTAGTGGTTAGTAGAAAGAAGGAGTATTTGAAAGCTAAAATTTCTCTGATTTTCTAAACACATTGATTGGATAATTTAAAGTCCTAAATTTCTCATTACTTTTTAAAATCTCTCAGTGTAGTTTGTGACAGCCAATTTATCTCTATTCATCATATTGTACTATGTCAAGCCATTTTTACTTGGTCTGTTTTCTATAGGCAATTCATTACAGGTAAAAACAACTAACGACTACTTTGCCACTAGCTGTTAAAGCTTTGTGTTATCCCATAACTTAACAAATAGATTCTCACTTCTTTCCAAACTAAATAGATTAAATACCTAACCTATACTGCTGCCAACATTGTTATCAATCTGAGTCCAGTTACAAACAATAGCAAACACTTTTTTTTTTGTTTTTGGTACTGGGGATCGAACTCACAACCTCACGCTTGCCAGGCAGGTGCTTGTGCTGCTGAGCTAAACCCCCAGCCCCAAACATTGTGTTTTAACCAGAAGAGAGTTTAAACCCAGGAATTTGGTTCTTATAAAGTCACTGGTACACGTGAAGAGCTTGAATGTAGCTTGACCTCCAGAAATAATTACAGAAAGGTTCTGTAATACTAAAGAATTCTTCTGCAGTTGGAATCTTAATTCCTTCAAGGTTGTGCTTATCAGCAAAATCAACAGAACAGAAGTAGAATCTCAGCCTTATATCAGTTGCAAATTTTGTGCTTCCCATCAGATTACAGAACTTAATCTTTGAACCCTAGCTTCAGAGGAGTCCAAGAGGTACAGATGTTAGCTTTTCTACCTCTGCAGTTCACAAAGGTGCACAAAAGGGGCCACATCCTCCCTAAAGTTTCAAAGCAAAATTCTAGCAAGCTTGAAACAAATGACATCACTTATTCTTGGATTTATAGTAAATGTGGTCTTGGAATGTTTTGTATTTACAAAACATTAATAAGCTAAATTTTGATTCCAAGATCAGTTTGTGTTGATTTTAGTTGCTATAGATTTAGCTGAGAAATGTGTGCTTGAGTAGTTTTGTTTTGTTTTGCTCCTTCTGCATGCTTCTTTTAATATATACTAGGTTTTTTATTTATATCAGTGAACAAAGAAGGCACATTACATCCTGATTAGATACAGCGATTTTCCAAATGATGATCGTTAAAATGGCTTAATGCAATCAAGATAAAAACAGAGTGGATGAGAGTCCTGACGTACAACCTTATATAACTGCTGGCCCACTACAGATGGACCAACATGACCCCAAATGTCAGAGGAGACCTGTACAGCTATATTTGATGTTTAGTGTCTAAGCAAAGATAAGAAAAACTTTATACTTTTTAGTTGTTTCTTTTGGTGGTTTGAGTTTAAAAAACAAAAAAGGATTGAGCATACATATGTTCAGCAGATTCAAGTAAATAGGGAAAAATCTTAAAACTATTATAATCACTTTAAATGTGCAGCATAAAGCTTATGCAAATTTCATTATATTTTTTTTTTCTCTGCAGTTGGATATTTCCTAACTAACAGATTGGAGATGAACCAACCTGTTCACTGGGAAATTTCTAAAAATTTGCTTCTGCCAGTCATGGTGACTACACCTGTAATTCTAGCACTCAGGAACCGAGGCAGAAGAATCACCATGAATATTGAGGCCAGCTCGGGTTACACTGGGTTTAAGGCCAGCCTGCACTTCACAATGAGATGCTGTCTCAAAAAAAGAAAAAAAAAATTAACTTCTGCACTTAGAATACCCTTTTGCAATTTATTTGCTTACACTTACATTCTATACTTCTACAAATTAATTCCACACATTTTCTCCTTGGGGAGAAAAAAACGAGGAAGTTAAATTCAGTGAGAGAGTAATGGTGAAACCTAGGTCTGAGCATTGTGTCTCAGAACTGTGCTAGCTATGTTGCTTGGTTAAACCATGATCCTGTGATCCTCTGGTATTTGAATCTGCCTCAGTTCCTCACAGCTTTGTGGCTGTTCCTAGTTCATGTGTGTTAGGTAATTGTCACTCCATCTTTTTAACATCACTCGAATGTGGTCTTTGCACTAATATAGTCAAAAGAATGTAATTTATTAAATGGTTTATTAACAAGAAAAGTAAAAAGGATAGGAAAAGTAGAGGGGGGAAAAAACAGTTGGCCAGGAGGAAAGGGGAACCAACAGCAAAAGTTGCTGAAACTCAGTGCTCAATTTGAACAAAACACACCCTGTGTTTCTTGGATCTGCTGAGTGAATCTATCAATAAATCTCTTCTAGCATATGCACTTGAACAAATCCACCAACTTTCCAGCAGACTAAAGTCACCACACAGATACTCATTCCAGAGTTTTAGTTACTGAGTCCAATGCCTTGGCCACTGTAAGAAAATTCCACACGTAACAATTACTGTACTTGGCAGAAAGCCTGGTAATACCCAGCTAGAACTTTATTTTTTCGTATAGACTTAAAAATACACTTTTAAAGTATTTTTCAGACTTAAAGATATTTAGGAAACTGTATTATAAAACAGTTAAAAAAGAGCTAAAAGATGGAATTTAGGCTAACAGATAACAATATTCCAAGTTAACATGCTACATAATTGAGTCTCTGCCTCCCCAACAGCCTAGTCTCAAATAGTAAACAAAAGGAATCTGGAATCTTTACCAAGTCTTTTGGTAGTGGAGAATGCCTAAAAACAGGCAGTGCTTTGTTAATACAAGCCATGTGAATTAACAGTCTTTTCTGTATAGTTTTCTTATTTTTCATAAGAATTATACATCATTCAAACTGCACAGCAAATGAGATTCAGTCAATAAGAACTTTTGTCCTTGGAAGAAAATGAAGAGGTGAGAGAGGCTATGGATGTCTGCAGATTAATAGTATTTTCTCTATTCCCTCCCCCTTTAGTTTTTATGTACCTCCACCAAGAGGAGAATGCCCCATATGTTCAGACAACGCACACCACTTACATCAGGCAGGTTTCCCACCAGGTAAGTAGAAAGTGGACAATGCCTACATCTGTCTAAATTTCTTCTAGAAAGTCAGAAGGCAACATGTGAACAATAATGACGCACATGCCCAAGGCCCTTATATCCATAAGATGATGAAGATGGTAATTTATTTCTTTCTTTCTTTCTTTCTTTCTTTCTTTCTTTCTTTCTTTCTTTCTTTCTTTTTTCTTTTTTTTTTTTTTTTTTGGTACCAGGGATCAAACTCACAACCTCATGCCTGTCAGGCAGGCAGTTACACTACTGAGCTAAATCCCAGGCAAAGATGGCAATTCCACTAACTTCTTTCTATTACATGGACAGTTAACTACTAGAGGACCCATCGTCAATATAACTGAAGCATCATGGTACAAGCTAAGCCATTAAAGTTTTGGGAACTCTGAGACAACCTAGAAAAAATTTCTTCCCATCCTGGATACAATTAAATACAGGGAAGTGAGCAGCTAAAAAAAAAAATGTACTTATGTTAAAAATGGGGCAAGGAGCACAGACAGTTCTTAAAGTAAACTTCTGGAAAGACAGGAGATCCTCGAATAAGAACCTTACCTCAAACAAATCACTCCACCTCAAGCCTGAGTCAACCTTGTCTTATCACTTACTACTCAAGTCTTCTCCAGACCTATGCAACCGCAGAACAGCACCCAACCTTTGGTCCACATCAGCCCTGTGTAACCAAAACTTGGGGGACATCATGTAGGACTGTAATAAAGTGGAAGCCTGCTTCCTGTCTTCTTAACTCTAAAACTGCTGAATCATTGTCAATCCTTCTGTCAGGAACTCTGAGCCTGGTTCATGCTCTATTGCCCCCTAGAGGATGACTCATTCAGTGGTTTTTGCTTTTGGGTGTTCTTTTTTGTTTTTTGTTTTAATTTTTGGATTTTTTGTCCTGTAGGAGTACTAAAGAGAGTTTTTAGTCACTCACAGTTATGAATCTTACATGTGCATTCCAGCAACCCTCCGTCCCGCCATATACTCATTCTAGAGAACTGAAGAAGCCCACCATGAAAAAAAAGTATTTTGTGGTTTTGATTCCACAGACTTACAGGAACTTTTCTGTCTGCAAGGAGGTCCACTAAAGCAGTTTAAGTCATTCAATAACCACACCTAAAATTCCATTTCTTGGGTTCCTGATGAGGCTCCTCCCATGAATTTCTCAAATTCCTAGTAACAAGTAGCCTGAATCAGTAAATCCAAAAACAGTTTGATTTCAAATTTCCCAGTAAAGTCATGTTCTGAGGACATGGGGTTTTTGGAAAGAGAGTAGAAATACTAAACCTAGCAGGGCATGTCTATTGTGGTGTTCTTTGTCCTCAGGAATTATGAAAAGAAACTGTGAAATGTTCCAAGACATTTGGAGTCTCTAGAATAGATTCAAAATCAAGTTCATAACTCAGTATCATCAGTGAATATTTTAAACTTCTTTTATAGGTAGCCTCATAACCTTGGATGTCAATTTAGTAAGAAATAATCATACATCCTAATAGTGACTTAGCAATTAGAAACCAGTCTCCAAAAATTGTCAAAATAGAAAACATAGACTTAAGACATAACCATTCTTCTTAAAAAATCTCTTCAGCCTAACCTCAGTATTAGTCTCTAGCCAATGTGAAACAAACATTAAGTATTTAGGACAGGTCTCTATTGTGTATGAAGGTATTATATCCTAGCCTCTCAGAAATTAATTTGGGGTACCATTTTGAAAAATGTATGTTTTCGTAAAAAAAATTATTGTACATAGTTGTACTACTAGCACTCTCCCATCACTGGGACAAAATATCTGACACCTATAACTTTAAGAGGACAGGTGCATTTTGGTTCATGGTTTTCAGAGGATTCAGCCCATGGTTGTCTGGCTCCAAGGCAGAAATGGCATGGCAGATGACCATGGTAAAAGAAAGCTGCTAACTGCATGGCAGGTTGGAGGCAGAGATTGAGGGGAAGAGCCAAGGACAAAAACACACCCTTTCTGCTCAAGCCCCAGTGGTTCATCTCTTCCTGTCAGGTCCCATCTCTGAATAGCACATTCAGTCATGAACTCATCAATGGATCAATTCGCTGATGGGTATAGCACCCTTGGCGATAAAGTTGTCTTCCAAGAATCCCACCTTTGAATGTATAAGACTTTTGGGGGGACATTTTAGGCCTAACCCATAAAAAATATAATATACTTTATTTCATGGTCCTTTAATCTCATCAGAATGTGCTGCTTACTTCCTTAAATAATATTCATTACTGATGAGAAAATGATTTGTGGTCATTTTTCACTAACCATTTGTTTATACAATTATTATAACAAAAATATGTTGATAAACAAAACAATAACTTTTTGATTCTTTTTGTTTTTTGTTGCTATGGCAGGTCATTGGAGGTTTTATTTTATTTTTTTTCATGAAAATCTTTTAAGGGTACACTTAGGGAAAAATGCCATTTTGATTGTGCATACAAGTGTCAACATAACCATGTCTGGTATAGTAATTTGTGGGTTTCCTCTGTGGTTTGCTTGAAAGATCTCTAAATGATCACTTAGTGCTTCACATATGAAAATTTCACCATTTGAATTGCATCTGGCATTGTGCTTAGTTGGGCTCTGTTATCTCCCAAAACAAGTCACAGTATTTTAATGAAGCCTATCTCGATGCTTACCCAAGCGTTCTGCCTCATAAATCTTGGAATTTAGTGTTAGATCATTACAAAGTGTGTCATCTCACTGACAATTCAACATACATTGTTAGTATACTCAAACATCATCCTTAATACAGTTAATATAATAACCAGAAAACTAAGAAGATATTTAAAAAATGCTGGTTAAATAAATTATTCAATTTAGAAATGAAATTTAAGTGGCATAACCTCTGATCTATTTGCCATAGAGCTTTGTTGACAATTAATTTGCCTTTACCCTTTTTAAATTAAGATGTGTAAAGTTTTGCATATGTAAATGTGAAGGCCTGTTAAAAGCTAGATTGGTATGGTCAAGCACTGGGCAATACTTCCCATTCACCACTGCCAAGACCGTGTCATTTTAATAAGATTTAAGGTTCCAATTGCCTCAGCCGAAGACCTCTCTGGAGCACTCTCACTCAGCTATTATGGTTAAAATTATGCCCAAGTGATTACATACTTAAGTTCCCATGCTGAGACAGCTGAAGTGACTTTTCATTTGGCACACTGAGAGTGTAATACATTTGCTGAAAACAGGCTGGACTGGGACAAAGATTTTTATGATTAGTACTTATTAACATCTATTAAGAACAGATACTGTACTTGATCCACAGATAATGCATAAAGGAATTCGCAATGAATGAAGAGGGAAATAACTCCATGACTATATTACTGATCAAGTTCACATCTTCAGCAATTACAGTTACTTGGGAGAACAGACACTGAACACATAAATACAGATGAAGCCAGCTTTGCAAAGTAGTACAATATACAGTGTATGTGAAAAAAAAGAGTAGGACCTTCTCTTGGAGTTAAGGGAAAGTCTACAGGAAGAAATGGCATTGAACTGAGTCTTGAAAAGGCAAAGTTGGCCTGCAAAAGAATAGGCAAAGGGATAGGGGGTTCTTCAAAGGGAACAATGAACACAAAGACTGAAGAGAGATGGCAGGACAGTTTGGTCAGGAAACTAATGTGAGGAAAGGGCAACCAAAGGAACTGGGGCCATCAGGAGGAGGGAAGCAGTGTGCAGAATGTGAAGCTATTGCAGGTTTTGCCAGTATCAGAAAATGACAGAAACTTTCAATGAACAATATAGAAAAGAAATACAATGCCTGAGACAGATTCAAAGAGACATCTAGGAAATTTAGAATTCTATTGAAAGCTGGCAAAACCACTTGAAAGAAACTGAAGGTAAACTTTCAGATCTTGAAGACAGGTTTGCACCTAGTGACCACAAAAGGAAAGATCTCTTAAAATAACAAGGAACTAGGAAATAACAATTCAATGGCTGCAAGATGACACAAAGAAAAGTAATTTAATACTGATAAGTGTCAGTGTTAAAGCAGGAGTCAACACAAATGAAATAAAAAGAGTATTTGCAGAAGTAATAAAAGAAAACTCCCCAATCATAGGAAAAGGACTTGACATGTAGATAAATGAGGCATATAGAACTCTAGCTAGCCATAACCAAATTAAATCTATACCTAGACAAATAACAATCAAGATCCTAGAAGTTCAGGACAAGATCAAAATTTTAAAGGCTGTTAGAGAAAAGAAACAGGTCACCTATAAAGAAAAACCCATCAGAATCATTGCAGACTTCTCAACACGAACCATCAAGTCAAAAGAGGTTGGAGTGAAGTATTTCAAGTCCTGAAAAGAAACAACTTCCAACCCAGATTGATGTACCCTGCAAAACTATCTTTCAAGATTAATGGAGGTATAAGATACTTCCATGAGGAAGAACGACTGAAGGAATTTATGACCACCAAACCAACCCTACAAAGAGTGCTGAAGGATATTCTAGAGAGAGATAAAGATGACCATGGTTCCAGGAACAGTGGCAGAGGGGGATCACCAAGCAGGGCAAGCAATTGAATGGAGGGGAAAAGTTGGTGGGGAGCAATGGCAGGAAGATACCATAGCAGAGATAAGTCAGTGCATGTTGATCATAACCATTAATGTAGATGGTCTCAACTCCCCAATAAAAAGAAACACAGGCAGAGTGCATTGCAAGACAAGATCCATCGATGTGCTGTATACAAGAAACATTTAACACAGAAGAAAATTCATAGCATGAAAGTCAAAGAAAGTTGCCGCGCCCTTTTCTACTCATGTTCTGTTGACGAAGTCCAAGCATGAAAAAAGATAGACCAGTGTTCTGTTGACAAGATCCAAACACAGACAGTGTCTTCTGAGAAAAGGTTGCAACATAAAAATTGGCTTTGTGGAATGGGTTAATGCTTCTTGGGAACTATTGTGTTAATTTGTGCTCTGACACAGTTTGGAGAATTTCTTTCCTTCTTTCTCATGCACAAAATTAGTAAACAAAGTACAGAAACTCCCTAAGAACAAAGGGATAGTTTATAAAATGTTTTTCTACAAATGGTGTAACTGTCTGACATTGAGTCAGACCAAGATCAAGGTTATATTAGA
>RJWM01004576.1:0-99692 GCA_004363535.1 Dasyprocta punctata | reverse complement strand
CTTTACAAATAGTTTTCCTGGTGCATTTAACACCTGCTTTTTGAAATCATTGGAGAGATGACTGAAGAAGATGTCGATTAAATATTAGAGTAGGTACTTTTCTTTTGTGCTCCTTAAAACCCTTTCTGGTATTAATATATGCTTATGTACTTAAAGGTTTCATTTTGTCTCCAGAACATGGACTGGAAAAGTAAACAGCGCTTCTTACTTAAAACACTTCAGTGCTCCTGTGCTGAATGTTACTAATAGCTTTGTTGTTCCAATATAATTCTCTAGGTGCTCCTTTTTTGCTTTGTAGTCTGCCTTTCATTAGTTGAAGCAGATAGTCTTATGATTTGAATTCAGAGGTATATGAGGTGTGAAAATACATTCATATGTATCTGCTAATGAGACTGATTTTGTAGCAAACACACCAGGCCTTATGCATCTCGGTATGTGTTTATATTTCCAAAGAACCATGTTAGGTAAATGATGCAACTTTCACCCACTCTATTTTTTTGCCTAAACTATTGTTCAAAGTTTTCCTTTAGAATTGCTTTTTAAAATATGTGCACATGGTGTGTTTTCAATAATTTGGTGGTAGATTTGTCTTCTACAAATAGAATGTTTTCAAAGTAGAAATGAATCCATATGGTAAATAAGAAGTTGTGAATATAGGGTACCTTTATTCTCCATTTACTGGCAACTAAATGTTCTTTATCAACACAAAGGCAGGGAAGGTATAAATAATAGCACAACTAGCCGCACTCAAGTGTCTTACATATGTCACCATGAAACACACCAGCTCCTAGGTTATGTTATTCTCTTGTTTTATTCCATAAATCAATTTCAGTAGACAGAATATATGTGGTTTAAAACTGTTTCTCTGTCAGCAAAAAAAAAAAAAAAAAATTAACAATGCAGTGCTTGCATGTTTCTTGGGCTATGCTCTCTGTATACTACTATATATTTCATTTTATTTTGACCCCTTTTCTTCTTTTGAGGATATCAAACTAAAACTTCTTTTCATATCTGAATTTCTACTCTACTTTGCTATCTCTATCATATTTAATTAGTTCCATTACCATTATATTCTTTTTACAAAACTTTTCAGCCTTATATAAGGGTATATTTCAAAAATTCTCTTCATAAATATATTTAACAGTTTACTAGTTAATTAAATAATCAGATTCTATTTAAAATATATTCTCTTCTTGTAACAATACATCCATCATCATGCAGGTTATAAAATTTAATTAGTAATGTAATAGAAATTGATTGTCATAGATATAGTGACTAACATCCCTCAGAAATAAAGCAAATGGCCCTGTGCAGTGGGACGCACGCAGCTTGACAGTTAAAAACTGTCCCTTATAAGCAAAGTTTGAGTAGAAAAGGACACCACTCAAATTATTTTCAATTACCATTTTCACCTAGCTTAACTGAGGATTGCTTGCATATCATACACATGTGAACAAGGTCCTTCAACATTTGTTCATAACACAGACAGGTCCAGACTTGAACTGTTGCCAAGAAAGCACTGTAAAATCTAACCAAATACTCTGACTTTGCCCTCTCCATACCTTTATCCATATTGCAATAATGCAAGTTCAAGGTTCAGATGTTCTTGCAATTCCTGTTTGAGACTTTCTTTATATACGTTTAAAAGTCAATCTCAACATTTTACACTTGTTATTTATACTTACATAATGAATGGAATTGATCTATAAATCTGAAGGGAAGCATTGCTTTTCTCTATCATATAAGCACAATAAGCAGAATCAAATTATCGCCTTTTTCTTTTATTTTGGAAAAACACCGTGAAAATATATTAAAAATAATTAATATATTTTTAGAACGCCATTATTTATACTATGGTTTATAAATAATAGTTCTTCATTCCTTTCACAAACTCACATCTTTTCCTATACTCTCAATAACATATAGAGAATAGAAACATTAATTCACAAATGCTATTCCAAGTACATAAATGGAAATATGGGAGACTTCAGATCCTACTTATCAAAGATGATTAACTCAGTGTTGTAGATTATGGGTAAGCAAACTTTTCCAGTAAAGGGCCAGATTTTTTAGTTGTTGTTATAACTACTTAACTCTGTTTTGTAACACAAGGGAAGCCTCAGACAGTGTATCAATGAATCGACACAGCTGTGCTTCAATAAATATTTATATTTAAAAATAAATGGTGGCCATATGTGGATCATTGATCATAGTGTACTCATGTTTCATTTAAAGTCAACTACAAATGTTTCCTGTATCTAAAATTAATGACTACATTTCATAAGTTATTTTTAAAACATGATATACATGAAGGGTATCTGTTACATAATAAAGAATTCATTATGTAGTACTCAAGAATTTTCTTCTAACTTTCATCACAGCATCATTATTGCTTAACGCTTTCAGACTTTTCATTATTATCATGTTAAACACTCTACTCACACAATAAAATTTATGTAACTGGACAAAAGTGAATAGAGGTGTCTTATAAAATTTTTCTATAACAAAATTCCCATGCTTTACTAATTTAGTGCTTTTGGTTTAAAACAACAATAAAAATCAAATAAGCAAGAAAAAAGGCTTATTTAGTATTTTCAAACAACTAAGTATTTATTTCCTACTCATATATATATATATATATATATATATATATATATATATAATCTACAGGTATGTGAAGAAGTATAAATCCCATTTGTTTTAGTCCGTCTTGTATCCCTAAAATAAAATCTCTGTGGCTAGGTAACTTATGAAGACATTTATTTGGCTCACAACTCCAGTGGCTAGAGGGTACAACGTGGCATTGCTGACCTGGTAAAAATTTTCTTAATGTATCACAGCTTGGCAGAAGAAAACCAAAGTGAAGTAGTTGTGTGCAGACAGGGCCCTTCTGCAAGTATTGGAGAAAGAGACTAGAGAGGGCCAAGTTCATTCTTTCTATAATAACTTTATCTCATAGGAAATGCAATAATCCCTTCAGAAAGAAAAATCCTCCCACTCCCAAAGATCTAGTTACCTCCTACAGAGACCCACCAGGTAAAACGTTCAACAGCACTCAATACAGCCACACTGTAGCCCAAACTTCCCACACTTGAACATTTGGGACACAAACTGCATATACATACAGCATGATTTTACTTCTGAAGGTTGTTGAGTTGATAAAATGTAGACTCTTTAGAAGAGTTTAAAAAAAAATCTGTTTTACCTTATGCTTTTCTCCAAGAAGAGTGTGAGATAATAAGAAACACTATGATAAGGAATTTGCCTCAATTATAATTCATGTGCATCTATTCACTTTCAGTCTTTCTAAATCCGATTAAAAAATCTGTTTCATTTTCTCCAGGCAAAACCATAAATGGAAATGAGCATGAAAAACTTTGAACTTTACAGTTTTTCTTTCCAAAGTGTCTACGGAAAATGCAAACGTAGATGTGTTTGTGTATTAATTATAAAAATAATTCATCAGTTTAAAAGGTAGAATTTAAATATCTAAGTACTTCACATGTTACAGGATGAGATACTTTCTAGCAGTAATGAAAGGACTGTGTTGACTTACTAGCAAAATGATGATAGGCACCACGAATATAGTGTTAATGTTTACGAGACAGCCTTGGCTTACCTTTTACAGTTAGTGGTATTGAATAAATTGTCTTAAACACCATTTTAAAAAGCACATAGTTTCCCTATCCCTCCTGATTTGAAAACATTATAGAAAACATATAGTAATATATCTTGAAAATTAATGAATAATCAACCAATAAACATTTGAGAAATAATCCTTATTTTCTAAATAACTAAAACACATAAGCTAGAATCAGCGACCTAAAAACAAATATAGGTAATATCTGCTCTTATTTCACTGGAAGAAGAAAGTCATATTTCCTTATAAATTCTGGATCCTATGCTTATGGCCTGACAAATTTCTTACTTCCCTTTTTCCTTTTACTTTCCTCTCTTTATTGTTTCTGTTTTCATCACCTACTCTTCTTCTCATGTATAACAGAAAAATTACCAGCCTAAGGTTAGGGAAACTGGCAAACACCAGACCCCTTACACTGAAGAAATGAGCTGAATAGCAGTTTATGAGTCACATTTACTTATAGCCTAGGGTAAGAGGACAATGTGCCATTCAGGGGTCAAAAACTGTCATTTGAGGGACTTGCATGACATTGGTGTAGGCAGTAAATGTCTCTGTGAGCATGAAGGATATGACTTTAGCAATAGTAGCATCCACAGTGGTCTGTTTATCACTTTATGACACAAATCGAGTTATGTGAGGAGCACATTTTGTCTCTCAATGATGCCGGCTTCCTTGAACTGCATTGGTACTAGACATTATACTGAAAGGTGAACTTAAGGTCTCAGAATCCTGCATCTGAGGAGTAAAGTGAGTGCCTTGATCACTACCATCAATCATCAAAAACTCCAAAAAGAATGAAAGTCCTTTTGAGGCCTTTTTATTGTGGCCTCAGTGTATGTAATCCCATTTTTGTTCTCCCAGAGAAAAGTGGTTATAGTCAAGATCTTGACTGGAGCAATAATGTGACAAGCGCAGATGGTCTTGCAAGGGTAGATACCTTGCCCATTTCTTGTGCTGCTGTTTTCTTTTCTGCAGTCTTGAGTGCTTCTTTGACTCCTAAATGAAGGACACATCCACGGTGGCCCAAGGTTGCCGAGGTAGCCCATTGCTAAAAGTGTAGGAAGTTCCTTCAGATGTTAAAATACTATTGAAATAAGCATTGAAAAAATCATATAAATCAAATCTTTGATAACAAAGTATTTCCTTAGAGGATGGAGTCAATAGTCTGAGCAAGATTTGGTATTAGATATGGCTACTTAGTAAGTGGGAATAATAACATTCAGGTTGTAATAACCTACCATGAAATAGTAGTCATCTTTCCAGTTCCAATCAGGCTATCAAATGAAGAACCAGTGTAGATAATCATGTCTTTACTTTTAGGTATTAATGATTTCAATGCTGAATCCTCTGTTTTAATTTACATTAGCAATATTAGCTACATTGTGGACTCCAGTTATAATTGTTATATTAACTCCAAGATATTTTAAGAAAACATGCTATGAACACAGAAAAGTAGACAAGAGGGTAGTTCTGAAGTTTTAGGTAAGGTATGTATATAATAATTTTTTATATTTAGTAACTGACCAAAGATTATAAGGGACAATACAATTAAATTTGGTCAGCTAATAAGATATATTTGTAATTCAAGGAGAGTACTAATTAACCCCAAAAGGTTTGTCAGTTAGTGTATTTTACCAGATATTAAAGTTAATTTAAAGACTCATATGCACAGAGTACAAAGCTTACTACTAAGCTATGATATTCAAAAACAGTGCAGCAGTACTGTAAAGACAGACCAAGAGGAGAGAATGCAGAAAATGAAAATAATTTCTAAAATCTGTGGTTTATTAATTTCCAAAATCACTCCAGTTCTATGTAGTGGGGAAAGAGTAATCTCTTCAATAAATGATACTGAGAAAGCTAGAGATCAATATTCAGAGGAATAAATTTGGATGCTTATACCTTATACACACAAAAAAATCTAAAAATGGATCAAAGGAATAAATTTAGGAGCTGAAAGTAGAAAATTATTAGGAGAAAAAGAGATAGGAAGAAGCATTCATGACCTTGGAATGGACAATGATTTCTTAAATGAAATACAAATAGCACAGGCAACACCAAAAATGTAATTAAAATTGAGTTCAGCAAAATTTAAAATATTTGTTCCTGAAGGATACTTTCATGCAAAAACTAATAGCACGTTGGGCTGCTTTATGATAATTTAACAATTATCATCTTGGGATAAGAGCAAGTTAGGGTAGGAACAGATGGCAACACTTAGCAAAGACAATACAGCATCTAACAGAACAAAGAGGAAGTTCTCCAGTGACTAGAAGCCCTCTCTGACCCAAGCAGCTTGTAGCATATAATGGAACCAAGCTAGCCAAGAAGCTGTTAGGTAACCAAGGAACCATTAGTTAGAACTAACCAAGTATCTTTGGTCATGATTGGGTAATCCTGTTTGTAACGCTAATTGTTTTAAAAGTTTACAATTTACCCCACTGGTTAGGGAAGGATTATAACCCTAGGGTTAAAGGAATGGTTATACCACATAGGACAGGAGATATAACTGTGACTTAGTAGTCCTACATACAATCTGGAGGAGGAGGACACTGTCGCATAGTGATTATGTCAGATCGAAGTGAATACCCAAGAACTATGTCAGGCATATTTGTTTTAACTGTTGTATATTCATCCTAGAACTTTTAATGTAATGTAATATTACATTAATGTAAAAGTATTTAATTATCAATGCTGCATGTATCTACACCTGAGTTCCTGGCAGATAATACATGAGAGTATGGAGATGAATGAGACACAATCACTGCTTTCAAGTTGTCATAGATTTAATTATGCTCCCCCAAAATTCATATGTTGAAATTCTGACCCCTATTATTTCACAACGCAGTCTAATTTGCTGAAAGGGTCTTCATAGAGATAATCATGTCAAAATGAGGTTCTTAAAATGAGGAATAATCCTATATGACTGGTGTTCAAATTTTCTCTTTTTGTAAGTACATCAGTCATCCTGAATTAGGCCTCATTTGCAGAGGAAAGAGAATGTGAACAGATCATTTTTCAGAATGCTCAGAAGCAACCAATTTTGCTAATATCTGAACCTTAGGCTTTTGTTCTTCAGAATTGTGACAATGAATTGTTATTGGTTATGCTGTCCAGCTTGTGATACTTCATCACAGTAGCCTTCGAAAATGAGTGCAACTCTCTAGGTAAGAAAAATACTTAATATGGTAATTGATTGCTAATAAGATAGTGTTATTTACTAATATTTCACTTAAATTTTAAGTGAAATAATCTTTAAAAATAATTTTAATAATTTTATACTACTTGCATATAAATTATAATTACAACATACATACAAATTAATATAACTATAAAATATTACAGATAATTACAAAATGTCTAAAACATATGAATGCTTTTATAAACCATTCATTTTAAATGCCTGCCTAAATTTACAGAAGATGTTCTCCTTATATTTGATTGAAATCAACTTATAGACAATGGTAAGGTTTTGCATAATTATGTAAAATGCTGAAAGTTTTAAACTTTACTAAACTTTTTAGAAAGCTTTCTGAAACTTACCTACATATTAGAAGTACACTAAATACCATCTATGTCACATTAAAATGTCAATGAAAGCAAGAGATTGCGTCTAATAAAAGTCAAGCTTTTCACTGGAATATATTTTTCCAACCCACACCAATTGAATTTGATAGGTTGATAGAATTTTCTACAAAGATGACATTTTCCTAATGTTTTATTTTTTTTCTTTTCCTAATGTTTTAATTGGCAATTTAAATTCTAATGTGGCACCTGGAGAAACTGTGCTGTTAGAATGTCTTATTTGGAAAGAAACTCATGAATGACATGCCAGGATGTCAAGAAATTGGGGCTTTATTGTAAGATCAGAAGTGCCATCAGTGCAACATTTGCAAATAGGAAACATATTTTGGAAGAATAACTGAATTCAGAGGGAAAAGCAATTTGTGGAGTGAAAGGAAGAAACTTGTTGCTGAAAACAGACATATTAGTTCTCTCATTCCTACGTGGCTCTTGGATGAATTTTATGCGCTTTATCTTACAACACACCATTATTTTGTAGGTAATTTATTGTTTCTTTTATTTCTATTAACAATTTCTTTCTGCTTTGATTTCTTTAACAATTCCATGATGCTAAATTCTGAGCTGGATTTATTCCTTTGGACAAAGTCATCAGTTTGTTATAAACTTAAGGAATTAGTTATTTGACATTTCTGTGAAATTCTTACCCAGCAACTTTTCAGCTCTTTTCTCTCTGTCTAATTTGTCACTACAGAATATTTATAAAAATTATGATGGACTTTATTTTTCTATTTTCTCTGTCTTAAAATAACTTCCTATTTTTAGATCATCTTAAATGTATGAACTGCATTATGAATAATTTTATCATTTTTATCTTTAAATTTTTAAATTCTCTTGTATATAATTTTCTGCTTGTAACTTCCAAGTACAACTGTAATAAATTTTCACAGAAAAATGACATATAAACATTTCTAAGGCGAATAAATTGAATACTACTCATGCTTTAGATTTATCGGACAAAAGACTTAGTCACTGAAATGTTCTTCCAATCAGAAAATAATATTAATTCTTTTTTCTTTTTTTTTCTTTTGGTGCTGGGTATTGAACTCATGACCTCACACTTACCAGGCAAATGCTAGATCCACTGAGTCCACTGAGGTAAATCCTCAGGAAAAAAATCTCAGTTCTGATTTAGTACATTGATTAGTTGTATATCTTTGGGAAATAATACAAATATATTCAAATATATACAATAAATGAATAATTTTCTAGATTCTTTTTTTCAACATGCTATTGGAGATATGAATCTATGTTTTTCTGTGTAACTTATTTATTTTTAATGCCTGTGTTTCATGATATGTGTATGTGTATATGTGTGTATATATGTGTGTGTATATATACATACATATATATATATATATAGAGAGAGAGAGAGAGAAGCAAAAAAGTATATATATACACTTCAGGGAAAGAAAAACTTGAATAAATTTTTATGATATTAAATTCATTGATACAGCATGAGATTTATACATGTTACGTTTGGCCTCTTCAATTACAGTGGTGCCCAAATTGATGGCCATTAACTTCCAGGCATTTATTAGTATGGCAAACTGTTGGTTGGATAACCTTAAGTTAGTGATGTTACTGCACATGCATGTTCAATTTCCTCTGTAAGGGCTGGCAGTGTAATGGGTTTTCTGTGATATGCAACCTCTTTTAGGGTCCTTCATATGAGAGTAACACCATCCGTTGAAAAGACATCATGCTATTTTTCTTTTCCAGAGGTATGATTCCACATGTTTATTCAGTCTATTGCTAGTAAGCATTTAGAATCGCTCCACTTTGAAACTGATGCAGGAAATGCTAGTGTAAATATTTTGCATGTGTCATTTCATGCATACAAAAGGATACATATATGGTTGTTTTTTACTAAATGCTTAAATAAGCTAAAAATATTTCCCATGGCTATTTTTCCTATATATCTCTTGTTTATGGTTGAAAACAAAAGAAATTTATAAAAATGGAGATAGCATTTGATTCAACTAAGCCACTCATTGGTATATATCCAAAGGAAATAAAGTAAGCATACTATAGGGATACCT
Organism: Dasyprocta punctata; assembly: GCA_004363535.1. Classification (NCBI taxonomy): domain Eukaryota; kingdom Metazoa; phylum Chordata; class Mammalia; order Rodentia; family Dasyproctidae; genus Dasyprocta; species Dasyprocta punctata. The sequence goes on along the minus strand of RJWM01004576.1, from coordinate 90,428 downwards.
GCATAGCCATCATCATGGCAATACAGCATATAATAGCTAAGGTGTGGAACCAGCATAGGCATCCATCAATAGACGAATAAAGAAAATGTGGTGTATACAGACAGTGGAGTATTATGCAGTCATTTAAAAAGAACTAAATCTTGTCATTTGCAGAAAAATGGATGAATCCAGATATTTTCTGTTTGAGTAAAAAAAAACCCTGCCTCAGAAAGACAAACATTGCACGTTCTCACAAATATGTGGAATACTAAGTGAAATAAATCAGACACAAATGAAATATTGCATGCTTTTTCTTATATGAGAAACCAAATATAGATAAATAATTTAAAAAGCAAGATAAAAGATAGGTGAGAAGAATTGAGGCAGACTTTGTGGAGCTGTAAATTGAATCCAAAGAAGTGAAAATAAATATGGTGTGATATGTATACGTACCAATTTTGCTAGATGAATACAATTACTGTTTTTCATAGAATTTTGCTAATAAAAATAAAGTATAAGAAGATGACTATTATTTGACAAGAGAAAAGGCATAAGAGGAGATGGGGGAGTATAAGTGTGGGCAATAGCCAGGGTGAATATGATTCAAATACATCGTACACATTGAAAGGCCTCCCCCAAAAACATGAGCCTAGAAGGAAGGGAGGAAGGATGGGGAGACAGAGGTTATAGGGGAATTATTAAAATATGCTCCATGATCAAGTATTCCAGAATCAACCAATAAGTACTAATAAAAATGTGGGAAAGGATATATATATATGGCAATTTAGTACTTAGTTCCTTGTCGTGTCAGAAACTGTTGCAATTCATTTTTCAGCTTTTACTTTTTTCAGCTCCTCTCTACATATACGTAGACTCTAGGGTAAAATATGCCAACCTCATCTTTGGAATTGTTTTGTGTAGTGGTAGAATAGGGTCCAAATTTGCTAATTTTTTTCTGCAATTTGTTCTATGACATTAGTGCATCTTCATAGCTTCTAGTTTTTCTTTGCATTTATATTTTTCCTTGCTGATTCTTAATTTCATGTCTGTCTTTCTGATGGCCAACCCTGTACCTCAATGCCAGATATAGGGGAAAAAAAACCTGTATATATACTGCTTAATAAGCTCTCACAGTGAGGAAGGTCTAGTTTCAGTAAAAAATCCTACCCCATATTCCTCATAAAGTTTCACTTCTTTGATCAAACACAGAACGTTTCACTTATATTCTTAGGTTTAGCATGATAATTCCCTGTGTTCAACTTTAGTAACAAATGCAAGTGCTCAAATTCCAATTCATTTTTTTGTCCAATTTTTAGTAGGTTAACTGTCTTATTTCTATTGATATATAGGTATTCCCATACACTAAATGAGAGTCCTTTCTCTGTTATATACAATTAATAATTTCTCTCAATCTGTAGTCTTTTATATTAATATTTTAATATAACTTCTCCAAATTTCATTTTTAGAAAGATTTATTTTTTCTTTGGCATTATATTCTACTTCGAACTATCCATTGTGTGTAGACATCAGGCAGGGAGCAGATTTTATTATTTCTATATAGATTTTCAATTTATTTACTACCAGACATTGAAAAAAATGACCCTTTCCTTGCCACTTTGAAACAATACTTCTTTCACAATCCAAGTATGGGGATAGCCCTGATATTTTAGGGGTTTGGGTATTCTGTTATATTTTGTCTAGTCTCTCAAAAATTCTCTGTGTATTTACTGAATTTAAGTAACTATTGTTGATATATAGTATCTCCAGTGTCTTTCCATTTTTATGTCTAAACATGAGTGTCTCTGAACTATCTGTATGTTACTAACTTCAATATTATTTCCACTTGTAATAGACAACATAACTTATATGAACTCAGTATTCTCTCATTTGTCATGCTTTCATTTATACTTTATCAAGCCTTAGATTTTGTTCTATGTTGAGGGTGATTTTAACATAAATGTGGATTTTTTACTTTGGGTATACATTGTTAAATATTTAATCACTGCTTAAATATTCCATATTCCAATTAGTTTTTGCTCATATTAAATTAAAAAAAATAGATGTCATAAGGTATTTAACTATGATTGTAGGTTCATTTGACTTTCTCTTATGAGGTGGGTAGAGGTGTTAAGGGTTTCATGACATCCAAAGTCAGATTATGTGTTCTGATGATGTGCAGAAGAACTGAAGTTCTTGAAGCACCCAGGATCTCTTTCCAGTTCACATCTACTTTTATCTTGAACTGGTAACTTCTAAGCAATGAATTTAGTGGCTCGTATTGGCCTCTTGCTCTGTTGTTTGTGTGCACTGACACCAATCATAAGCGCAAAAAAGCAAAGACTATTAAAACTGTTCAGTTTTTATGCACTCAACTAATTCTCAGCTAGAATTATCAGAGAGCACAAAAGAAAAAAACATGTCCCAAATCTAAGATGAAGTTTTGTCAGAACTGTCTCTCTGATTTTGCCTGTATAATAGTTGCAAGCAAAGCACTGCTTTTAATTTGTTTTGTTGCTGTTTTTTCCTATTTTGGTATATCCTGGATAGATTTTATATAAATTTACTACTGTTTCATTACCTAAAGATGAGATTCTGATTTTTCTCTTTTCTGATATGTTTAATTTGCCATTTATGCTTCTCGTTAGTGCTCAAGTTAATATACCTAACTGCATTGTTTTGTTTCTAAATGTTTTACCTTGAAAATTTTTGAACATTTCCATTGTAATTTCTATTGCTTAATTAATCCCTTTCAAATTTTAAACAGGCATGCTTTATAATTGGAAAAAATGTTGCATAATTACTATATTTGTAGAGGTATTGTTTCTCTTCTTTCACATTATTTAACTTTTATAATGTAATTTTCCTAAGTGCTTTGTTAGTTTTTAACGTTGTCTTTCCTATTTCAGTTTTGCTTCTGTGAAGTTTCATGAATCCTAAATTGTGAATGAGTCTTCGCTGTGAAGTTTACTCCATGCTTTCCTTAGCAAATAGTTCTTCGTTCCATGTGTCTAGAATTTGTGTCCTCTGGTTTTATTCCTGGTACAGGAGAGAAAATCGAAGGAAGCAAGCGCTTTGACTGCAGTCTTGATTTTCATATTTTTTTGGATAACTTTCATTTAGCAAATTAAAAGTATTCTACCAGTTCTGTAGTTGTTTCTACTTTGTTGTTATCTTTGTTCTCTTTACTACTTAGTACCTATTGTTGTGACCTGCATGATAAATGGCAGATATAGAAGCTCTTATCTTGGGAGAACAGAATCTATCTAGTGTTCCAAGGAAATAAAAAGATTTGGAACCGTTCTACACTTTTGGTCATCTAAGCATAAATTCTAGACTTTATCCTTGTTGTAAAATTATCTTGTATAAATCACTTCATCATATATTCTCTCCCAATATAAAGTCCAAATTACTACAAGCCTAAACCACCTAATTATTTACCCTCATGTGATGTGCTATTTGATTTTATCTCTCAAAAATATTGCAATTCATCAGCACAGTTTTAAGCTGATGGATGGAGCGTACCATGTATCTTTCAGAAGATTCATTAAATAAGGGTCAACTGACCCCAAATGTTTCATTATTTTTATTATTTTGATTTTTGGTAAATGTAAAATTAAAGTATACTACTTTCGTAGATGATATACCAACTGTTAAATGCTTGTGAATAACAATAATTTTCTTGTTTTATTTATTCTCACAATGCTTTCTGAATTTAATTTTGAAACAATATTTACTAAGTGTAACTCATCGTTTGTAATATATTAACAGAGATGAGTGAAAAGATATCTACATTCAAAAAACATGTAATCTGTTGAAGGAAATAGAATTACATGCAACAGCTGGAGATTTAGTCCAGTGGCGTAAGCGCCTGCCTGGTGGGCACGATGTTGTGAGCTTAATCCCTGGTACAAAAAAAAAAAAAAAGAAAGAAAAGAAAAAGAATTGCATGCAATGAAGTATAAAGCAAGAGAGGGATATGTAAAAGCCTAAAATGATGTTGAAGCTCAAAAAGAAAGCAATTCACTCTGACCTAGGAAGCTTTAAATGTTTCATGGAATACATGGAAGCAGAATTCAGTAATTACTGAGTAAATAATAATCTCAGTGCACAGACCACTGTAGTTTTTTAGATCCTTTTTCATGATAAATTGAGAGTTTTTCAGGCTCCTTTCAGCCCTAACTTTATCTGTAGACATCTCTGAGTTTTAAAGCATTCTTCTCTGGCCCATCAATAGTAAATTTATAACCGACAGGTCAGAACTCAAAGTTTTTCAAAGTGCAATTGACAAATACCATGAAGCATCCCACTTTATTATAGAAACTTTAAAACTTCAAAATAAACCTGGGAAACATGGAGCACATTGCTTTCAATCAGGATCACTCCAGCTACTTCTACCAAACTCCATGGGAAGGTAAGAACGTATTTCAGAAGACTGAAATAATCCTAAAAGCTCCTTACAGTAGCATGCACCAAGCAATACTGAGTTCTCACAGTCTCAATATGAGACAAATTTATATCATATGTCAAACCCCAGAACTAATTTACCAGAACACTAGATCTAGCGCAACTTTAGTTTGTTGACTAAAATTTACTCATCTTTTCCTTTGTTTTAACTGTGCCCTGTAAAACTTTAGTTTTTATTCCTTCTCTTAGGAAATTCTTATTATAAGTAAGAAAAAATTCTTTGGTTTATGTTTTACAATAAGATTTATAGATAATATTACTCTATGATTAATAGTATTTTTATTTAATTTATTTTTAACTGATAAATAAAAATCTGTATATTAATTTTGTACCGTGTAATGTTCCCATATATTCAAATATCTGTAATGTTCAAATTTGTCGAACCATGTATGTATTCATTTCTTTCTTCATATTGAAATTTTGAAATCCTTTCTGCTAACCTTTTGGAATGGACTAATGCTATTTATAGTCATCCTACTTGCAATAATATACCATAATTTCTTGTCCCTATCTACCTAATACTCAATACCCATTGATCTACATTTTCCTATTCCTCATTCCCTTGTTTTCTCCCAAGTTTCTGGTAACTATTGGTCTACTTCTTTCCATTGCTATTATTCCTACGATCCTCAAAGTCAAATAGTTTTTCCTGCTTCCCTACAAATTTAAAAGAATAACTCCATATATAATTGTAGGGAATCAGAAGTAATTTCACATGAATCTTCCTTGGAAGTAAGGGTATAGCCTGGTTTGAAATAAGTCTTCTGGAGTCTTTGTTTTGCAGAATTACTTTAATTTTTGAGAAACATTTCTTTCTACTAATTTTATGTGTTAATTAAGTACAATATCTGGGGACAAAAAACCTCATAAAATTGTATATATGAATAAGTTGCTAATAGTGGAGTAAATGGCATATGTTATGGAAGTAAAATTTTTCTATACTTTTCTTGTTCAATGCTCAGTAAAATATATGATAATTTTGAAGTAAAATGAAAATTATATGTACTCATATAAATGAAAAGAAGCACATACTCTTTTCTATTATTAAAAAAGTATTCAAAATATTGCCCTATGCTTACTATAACTAACATGCTTTGTGACAGAGGTTATTTCTACAAGCTGTTTAACATAACCATGCACAGACTGCTTTTGTCTTTTCAGTAGAAGAACAGTAAGAATGTGACTGTGAGTAATATCTATGGAATAATAATGTAGCTTGATCAATAATGCATTTGTCTTTTGTCACAATTAGGACTGAATTGTTATTTGTGGGGTGTATGATTAATAAATATTTATATAAAAGGCAAACACTATATTCTGTGATATTTGGAGCAGATAAAAAGATCTAGCCTAACTGTAATACTATCTCACTCCTCCATCTCAATGCCATTCTTCAAAAGAGAACATGGAAAAAAAAAACTGTAACAATAATAGATCAAGTTGCTAGAAGGATTAGATTTGATTTTAAGGAAAGCAACTCTCCTGAGAGATGAAGGAAGGGTAACTGCCCCATAGGGCATATTTGGGAGAAATTCAGTAGAAGGGGTGTGTTCTCTGGAAATCTAGGACCTGAAAGGGAAAGAAAGAAAGGGAAAGGACAAAGAAAGGGGAATATGTGTGTTTAGAAAGACTGCTATTTGCAGTCTTGCTGTAAATGACCTTTCTTTAAGGCTTCAGCATAATTAGAAGGCAGATTTATATTTTGCATAGATTCCTCATATTTTACTTAGTTGTACTTCTTTGACTTTATGGACTCTAACCATACATCTTTTAAACCAATTCCTAATCTGTTTTTCCCCCTTTTGAGACTGTATCTGTAAAATTATTTGTTATTCATTTCTCAGCAATGCTATTCATCACTTTAATAATTACAATTTTATTCGGACATGACTACACTAAACTTAACAAAATGCAACTAAACTTGTGATAATTTATCAAAAAAATTCATAATTCACACTGTAACTATCTATTAAAATTAATGCTTAGAAGATTAAGGAGTCATAACAGCACAAACACAAGTGCTGAAACTTGAAGAGAAAGTGTGACTAAAATTTTAAGAGGATTTGAATGCAAAAAGTGTGTCTGCTAGTCACAAATCCATGAAAGTCTTTGGAGGGATGTGGATCTGTAACAGCTCTCTTTTCTGGTGGGAGTCATGATAGTTTTTCCTTTGATGTTGCAATGTCAATGTTAATGGCTTTTGGGTGTTATGGATAAGTAAATGTTCTGGGTGATGACATTTCATAAATGATTGTGAACTTTAATAATTCAACTTGAACTCACCCCCTCATCTACTAGCTTTAAGAACCAATAGAGTATTTAAGTAAACCACCAGATATCACGTAATTTAGAGAAGATATGGGCCTACCCAGGAGCATTCTTTCTGGGATCAAACATGGTTTTCAGGGGTGTTCAGGAATACAGAACCCCATGTAGAAAAAGAGATCTAACTATTTCATTCAAAACTGCTTGCCTAAAAATTCAATGAAAACTCTTGGGGCTATTGTTCTCTTTCTGTTAAGAGATTATGTGTTTAAATGAAATGTTAAACTTGTATTAAGTTTCAAAAGTTAAATACTGAAATATCTAATTAAAGAACATAATTTTTAAAAAATTTTAATTACTTGCCATCCACAAGTCGTACACTTTATAAGCTATGTTTCCTAATTGCCTGCCAAAAGGGTAATAATTAGGCCATATATTAGGTTTCTGAGAGTTTAATGACTGGAAGAATATGTATAATATAGTATAGAATAGTATAGTATAGTATCGTATAGTATAGTATAGTATAGTATAGTTATATAATGTATAACACATATAATAGTATATCCATAATGTATAAGTAAGTATAACTATATCTGTATCTACATCTATAAATAACATGAATATACTTGCATTTTGTTTAAAAATCCTGTTTTGTTAATATTGACTTTTTAAATTAGGAATACTTGCCCCTCTATATGTCTCTTGGCTTATTTAGACTTCTGAATCATTGAAAACAGGATAATGAAATGTCTAGATTTGTTTAGGTTTTATTGACAACAATGTTTCACTTGAAAGAAATGAAAAAAAAATCCCTTTTAGGCTCATCGTTACTTGCATTGTATCACTAAGTTTTATTTATTAGTGTGAGAGCGAAACAGGAAAGACACTTGGTAATGAAGATTAGCAATTCAAATTTGTTCATGTATAGAATATTAAGACCGATTGTGCTTACATGAAGAAAAATGATTTAACTTTAGAGGTAGTAAAATAATTATTGAGGCTATACACCTTGGAAAATACTTCCACTTTAATAATTATTACATATAGTTGTACCTAAAAATTAAATATTAAGCAAATTGATATCAATTATGACCAGTGATACGTGTGCCATTTGTACTTTGACAATTATTGCAATAGTGTTTGTATAACATTCTAGATTAACACTTTTGATACATTAAAATTATGCCTGCACTTTCATTACAGCTATATGAAATATTATTCATAGATAAAGAATTTTTAGTAAAGGAGGTAACTAACAAATTAGGAAACTATCGTGAATCTACATTTTTACAAGGTAATATATTAAAATCAAAAGAACAAGTCTGATAACTTTATCAGATCAGTTAATATTATCTTTTTATTTGCATAATTTTGTAGAATTTTTCAGATATTAATGAAGAGCCTCTTAAATGTCACACAGATTCAGTATTGATTAAAATGATGAGCAAAGAAATCTGCTTCTTATCATTTTTCTATTTTACTCTATGGCCTGCAATGTTACTGCAATACATCCATTCAAAGCGAATTCCATGAAAAACTGGATAATATAAATGACTCTAGCAACATGTGCAATCTTACTTAACTGTAGTATGAAGATTAGAATGATTAGTTCTAGGCTTATATTGAGGAATAAATATATTTTAAGCAAAGCACTTATTTAAGTGTAATATTTAATAAAATGAGAGTGAAAAGGCCCCAGAAGACTCATGCTCATGGGTGTGCAAACAAATGAAATTAGTTTTACAGGCAAATTAATTCAATACCATTTTGATTTTGGTAGTTACTCTCATAATATATTGCTCAAGCTAAATTCATAAATGTCTAGGGATGCAAAAGCACAGACACATTTTAAGCTGAAAAAATAGGGTTTTTATAGTTCTTTACTCATCACTTATTTCTCATGCCATCAAATATATGTAAACCATGGCATAACCATTATATAAAAATTTTGTATTTAAGGATGATCTAGAGCAAATAAAACTTATATGACTATTTAAGGTACATTAGTTACATTTCTGAATCAAAAGCAATTAAAATTTAAATTATCAAAGGCACACAAAACTTTATTTCAATTAGATTAACGTTTCAAGGGCATGATCTGTATGTAAACTTCACCTAATGGATGAAAAAAAATTCTGTAAATGTTTATGTCATATCTTAGGCAGAAATAAAAGTCCAAGGTGCATGCCTTATAGCTGTATCCATTACAGAATTATTGTATTTCTTTGCTTATTTTATTCTGTAATTTTAGAACTTCAGTTATCTTTGCAGGTATTTCAGTGTCAGAAAGAGACATGATGGTGAAAAATTATTACCACTAAAACTTTTGTGTCCTAGCATCACCTAGCTACCTAGTTAAATTTAGTCAGTCTCTTCACTGTGGTAATGGAACTTAGAATAAAATCAAAATAAATGCCCTGCAGTGGCAAAAATTATGTATTGTAAAATTCAAGTGCTATCAATGTTTATGCATTCATTATATACAGAAAGCATTCAGTGAAGAAATAACCCCAAAACCACAAAAATTGAAAGTGCAGATAAAACTAGGAATAGTAGTTTTAGCAAAATTTTGTAGTCATTGTTCCTGGTTGTTGTTACTTAAATTTTTGTCACTCACTTTAGTTTAAAAAACTACTTTATGAGCAAATGCATCACTTTTTCTTGTGAGGTATTTTGAGTTAATTTCTATTAATACAAAATAAATTAGTGTTGTCCAAAGCATTTGATTAAGAAAAAAATGACATGAAGTTTATTCTTGGACTAGTTAAAGTGGAATGCAAAATATACAAAATAACGAGGATATAATACTAAAAAAAAAACCCTCTAAATTCCCAATCATATTACCAAAACTTAGCAATAGTTATTGAAAAAGCTCATTCTTAAAATGGCATTTCAAAAATACTTAGAGATGATTTGAAAATATACCATTAACTGAATTTTAATTACAATGTAGTGAATGACAAGATAAAACAAACATGCAAACAGAATCCATATAATCAGTTCTAGTAAAAAGTGGAATCAAAGAAGCGTAAACAAAAACAATATCACTTAATAATGATGACAGTAAATTAAGATTTCTTTTAGCAGTATTTGGTTTTGTTACATTACTGCAAAGTTTCTTGGATCAAAATTTTAAAGTATAAGAAATATCACTAATAATATTTATTTAAAAAGGACAAATTTGATAACACACAAAATGATGATCGTAACAAAAGTTACAATTTTGTAACATATGCTAACTAAATAAATTTTGAAAAATAAACACTAATAAAAGACATTAAAATACTCAGGACAAATAGACTATACATCAAATGATAATACAGTATCAATGTTAAAATTTCTTGTATAATGTTTTTATCATAGTCATGTAAGAAATATTCTTTATTTTCTTATTCCCATAATGATAAATTTAAAAATATTTAGAGCTTACATAGTACTACTATCTACATTATCATATTATTCTTTTCCAAATTATATACATATAATACCAAGGATACAGAGAAAAACAAAAATGTTAACAATGAAAATTGAGAAGTATACAGGTTATTATTTTAAAATTCCTACAACTGTTTAAAATAAAGTTTAGGAAAAATAAGTCTTAATATTTTATAGATTGTATTACATAGTTTCTTCAAAATACGCACGTGATGATTATTATACATTGATATTCTTCCATGCATTTCTGTGGCCTTTTCTCTTTGTGAAATGCACTGTGAAGTAATCTTTTACATTCATATGAAACATCTGCAAAATGTCATGTTAAAATAATCATCATTGATTAAGGATCTCTCCTCTACATGTTTAAAATATTAATTTATTTATTCATTTTGAACTTTTAAGAATTTCCTGGAATAGGTAAGCTTATGTAACTTTGAGTATTGCTGTATTTATCTTTTCTACATTTAAAGCAAGAAAATAAATCATGGAACAATCTCATTCATGATGATCACCTCTGCAGCAAGAGTGGGTTTCGAGATTCTCTCTTGTCAGGTATAATTGTATTGACTGTGAGGGCAGGGCACAGCGAAAGGAGATGGTGTCTTTTCACGTCACTGTCTCCCTATAATCAGAATCTAAGGCACCGTACAAGTCAGTTATGAAGACAGAGTCCAGTGACATTGGGGAGCACTAGATTTATTTTCAATAAACCTGTGCTGGTCTATCTCATAATTCCGCAGGTTCCTTAACACCAAACATACATGAAGAAAGCAGCTTGGAGGTTTTGAAATTAATGGGATTCGTGCCCCCTTTTAGTTTTCTGTTTCATTTTTATCACTGTGTTGGCATGTGCTAAGGAGTTTTTGCATTTATTGGCATCCCTTTTCATGATTTGACATTAAAAACTGGATTAAAGTAGCATTTGTTTCAATTTGTAATTATGTGTTTTAATTAGAGAAATATTTTCATATTTTCTTCTTTCTAGTAAGGAACACCTGTGCAAGTATATTATTTAAATTTTAAAACCAAGTTGGTCTATGTTTATCCAGGTATTAAGCTAAATCACATTTGTAGAATAAGCATTTCAGTAGTTCTCTACTTTCTAGATCTTTTCTTTTGGACCCTGGAAGAAATAGGAGCTCCTTTCTATGTTAAGCAAACATAAACAGAAAAGATAACAGCAAAGCAAACAATGAAAAGCTAACATTTGATTTCCAATTGTGAAACAGTCCAGAACAGATAATTCTAAGAACATGTATGCCAGCCAGAAAGGGGAGCTTGCTACACTTTTTCACTCCCACATCTGAAGTCCTGACCCTTCTAGAGTGTCAGAGCTAGTTTTTACTAGGTTGGGCTACACATTGCAATCCAGGAGATTACGATCTATGTTGCACGAATTCCTGTAGGGAAATAAAATGGATCATCATCAGAGAAGTGTGAGCCAATTGAAAATAAGATCAATACTGTATTTGTGTGGAAGCATCACATCTCTTGCTTTAGGGTACAGGAGAAATAGTGCATTGTTGGTTGGTATTGAGACACTCATCTTTGGGACTTAGGTAACTTTCAAATGCTCAGCCCTGGTGGTGGTAATTCCCATTAACATCTTAAACTTTTCTTTAAAAGCAAATGGACACATTAGTGTAATGTTTAAAGTTAAATTAATTTTAAAAATATTTCCAAAGTAACACTCTAGAAACACATTTATGAACATCAACATAAACTGGACAGTTGGCAGAGTGAAAAAAAGGTCAGGTGAGGTCTACTTTTCTTTCTAAATAACTAGGTACAACAAAATGTGTTCTGATTAGAAATCTTAGTTTGCCACTGGGAACATTCTAGGCATAATAAACTCTCATCATCATTCTTTGGAGTCTAAATTTAGATTGTATACATTTCTAACTCCTCAATGATAGCCTTCAGTGTCAACTTTACACTCTCATCACTCTGTCCTTCGTTCATCTGCCAAGGTTTCAGACAAACTAACCTTCATATAAACAGAGTTAAAATGAGTCTCCAGAGACTGCACAAAACCAACTTGAAGGTTCTGGACAGATACTGTTGGCCAGGCTGCAGCTGAGATTTTATGACTCAGCACTTTGAGGCTCTTTTGGAGAACAGGACTTTGCTGCCCAAAATAGAATGATTTTCATGAACTCCTACTAAATACTCTTTATTCTAATGTGTTCCTTTGAAAATCTTTCTTCAATGTATAAAATAGATGTGTATATTCTGTGTACAAAAGTAATCATGTGTTCAAATACACACATGCATATAAATACTTGCACACAAATGTTTTAACTCTTATATTATTAAATATAACTTAAAACTTGATTATTCATTGTGCATTAGAGAGCTTAGTCTACTGTAGGAAAATATTACGGATTAGTTGGCTTGAATAACCTGTACCTTTCCTCTCACAGTTCCAGAAGATGGAAGTCAAGGTACCAGCAAAATTTATTTTTAGTGAGGGTTTTTCCCCTTTTTGTGAAGAAAGCTATAGTCTTGGTAAGATCTGCACATGAACTCTCCTCTGTATATGTGGGTTCAGGTATGGAATTTTGGGAATCATTTTCTGGTATTTCTTGCTTTATTACTGGGACAATTCTATCAGATTAGGGCCCTGTTGTCAGGATCTCATGTAACCTTAATTATATCCTTAAAGGTCTTACCTTCAAATACAGTCACACTGGAGGTTAAGTCTTCAAAATAAGAATTTTGAGTAGAACATATTCATTACATTGCAAGTGCTTAGTTACATCAAGGGATGATTTCTATTATATTACTAAACATTATCCGACTGGTAGAAATTATTTTTAAATTTGAACTATAATAATTGAAATAATTCTGAGTTAAATACATTTGCAATACTTTTCACAGAGGTCTCACTTAGTATTTACATGTGGTAAATCTTAAGGTTCTTGTTTAATATGGTGAAAATCAGTTTCAAAAAATGAAATAGTTTATTTTTACCAGTAGGACTGAATAGTCTATGAAAACTATGATATTAAATTTAGGAATAAAACAGTGAAGTAGGTTTTTTCCCTGAATTCTTCTCCCCAAACTCATAGATGTAGATGGCAGGAAAACAGACTAGAAGTGAGTATACTCAAGACAAATAGCAGGAAAACATTATACTAATTCATACTAATTCATACAATATCAGATAGTTAAATAAAAGTAAATTTAAAAGGCTATAACAACAGTATTAAATAATATAATATTTTTAGTTGGGATAAATGCTAAAATATTATAGTTATGAAACACAATATTGTAATTTAAATAATATAGACATTTAACAATACTTACTATCTGAAACCAACCCAAGTGGACTTCAGTCAATGGATGGATAAAGAAATGTTGTACATGTACATTTTGTGGTTTAGTTATTTTTTCATTGCTGAAACAAAATACCAGACACCCAAAGTTAATAAAGAGAAGGTTTATTGTAGCTCACAGTTTATAGAGGCATATTTGGCTTGTTCCAAGGCAGTGTGGCACAGCAGAAGGGCATTGAAAAGGAAAAACAGTTTATGGTAGCTGCACCTGACAGCAAAGCAGCAAGCAGCAGCAGAAGCAGCAGCATGCAATGAGGCAGAATCCTTTCCCTTTTATCCCTTCCAAACTACCTGGCTTTTGGATGGTACCACCTATACCCAGGGTTGGCCTTCCTATCATCCACACCTAGAACTATGCATAAAGAATTAGTAGACTAATTTAATAAACATGCACTCTTAATTCCAACATTGCACAATTGAAACCTAGCTTCTCACAACATAATCCCAGCATCACACAATCTAGAATCAATCACCTCTAAAAAGCCCCACCTATGAGCACATGAGACTTTTGGGGGGACATCCATATACAAGTCATAACACCGTGGAATGCTATCCATCCATCAAAAGAATGAAATTCTGTCATTTGAGACAACTTGGATGAAACTGGAGGTCAGTAACTGAAGTAAAATATATTTGACAAAGAAAGACAAACACTATACGATCTCACTCATACGTAGAGTCCAAAAAATTGTTCTCATGGAAGTTAAGAATAGAATGGTGGTTTTCAGAAGCTTGGGATATTAAGAAGTGAAGGTCAGGGAAAATTTGATCAGGAAATAAATTATAATTAGAATGGAGCAATGGGTGTAATAGATAACAGTAATAAACTTTATATATTTCAAAATTAGAAAAAAATTGAAAGTGTTCCTCATAAACAAATAATAACTTTTTTTTTGGCTGGAGCTCACTACCTCGCACTTGCCAAGCAGGTGCTTGTGCTGCTGAGCTAAATCCCCACTCCAAATAATAACTATTTAAGGAAACACATATGCTTAACCTAATTTTAAATGAAAAATACATACAATATATATATTGAATTTCTACATAGCTCCCATTAATATGTATGATTTTATGGTTTTATATATCACATAAAGATAAATTTTAAGAAGATAGAGGTTTGTTTCTCACAGAATATTATAAAATTTGGTGTTCAATGTTGAAACTTAAAAGCTCTTCTCTGCAATTCAGGTTATGTGTTAGAGTACCTATTTCAATGTGTTATTTTAATTAATGCCTGTCAAAGAAAGATTTGTGTGAGATTCAGAAGGTGCTGGAGAAGGATCATTATTTCTTAAAAGTGACTACATGTAGATGTGTGGATGTGATGTTCTAAGCAAAATTCTAGGTAGAGCTCTAGCAAATCTACAGATTGATTTGTGCTATTTATCTGTTACTACAGTCTATGTTAATATATGAACACTCCCAGATTATTTGAATGTTATTATGCCTTCAGCAAGATTTCTTGTAAACAAATTGCAGCCTTCTTTTACCTTTGTTGATCTGGTGATTGTATGCTTGCAAACTTCTACACAAAAAATTGTCATATTAGTTTTCCTAGCCAAACCCTGACCAACAGAGGATTTCATATGAGAAGTGGCTCTAGAAAATAGAAGCACATTTTCTTGAATTTGTAACTGATTCTCTTCACTGATTGGATTTGAAGGCAGTAATAAATTTATTGCTCATGGAAAAAAAAAGACTGGCATTCTTTTTACTCTGGAAAAATACTTTATTGAACGAGCACATGAGAATACTTGAAATGAAGTACCTAGGTGATGAGAGTTATGCTAGATCTTAAATTAGTGCACTGGGGAAAACAAAGACTCCAAGAATACAAGAACTATGGGCCAGAGTTTTGTAAAATTTAAGACTATGAATAATTTGCAAGAAGAAAATAAAAAATACCAGGTTTCTCAGCTTTTATTATGAGTAGAAAACTGGAGCATCTTGCTGATTACACTGAGAAATTCAAAGTTTCTTAAGGCACAGAGTTGAATTTTCCAATACTCAGACAAGTTTGATCCTAGAGTCATCTAACTTTCAATTTGTACAAGTCTAATTTAAAACCTTACTAAGTATCTCATTAAAATTATAACGTTAATCAAGACCAAGACCTTGAATCACAAAGTGCATATTTAAGTGGGTATTTATGAATATGAAGACTTAGAACAGTCTGTAGAACTTACTTTGCCCTTACTCCCTACTTGTGATTAGCTCAATCTTGCCTTGCATCCCAATAATGATTGCTCCTCAAGTATTAATCTGTTTGGTAGATTCTAATTTTCAGTTCCAACATCCATTACTTTTCCTTGCTTACAGACTTATCGTTAGAATTAAATTCCAACTGAACAAAAAACTTGACTACCCACCCTAGCCTGACAAGATGCACTGCACATACCGAAGAGTTGCAAAATTTTGTCAGGCACATTGGCTCTAACCTGATTAATACAGGTGAGAAAAATTTCTAAGTGCATCATATCAAGGATAAACCTATTTAGTTTGACCTGATTGAATTTACTGATCACAGTACTGCCATGATTTGAATGTGTTCCTCAAAGTGTGTATGTTAGAAACTTAATCAGCAAGGCAACCTTTTCAAGAAATAGGACCTCTAAATCTTGGACACTGCCCAAATGCCCATCAATTGACAAATGAATAGAGAATATGTGTTTTTCTTATACAATGGTTGACATAAAGAAGAATTAACTTGAGACATTTCTAGGTAAATGGACACATCTTGAGAATTTACTCTTAAGTGAAATAAATTGGGCAAATGTTCAAATATTGCATGGTTTCTCTGATGTGAGAAATGGAATGTGTAAATAAAGACCAAAATATATAGTAGATACTGTAAAATAGGAAGAAAATATTAGAATGGTAAAGGGAACTGGGGAGGGGGAGAGGAAAAGGAAGGAAATGGAATAATAGAAAACAAAAGGAAAAAATGGGAACAGCTTTTGTAAAGAAGGAGGGGAAGAGGGGTTGAAGGGAGGGGAGGAGAATGGAAAAAAAAAGAGACGAATCAAGATATACTTTGTACAGGTACAAATACCCTATGATGAATGGATCATTGCGCGAATCTAAAATGTACCAATACTTAATTTTAAATAAAGCATTTAGGTCCCTGAGGCAAGGCCGAAAGATAAAATCTGACACACTACTGAAGGATATAAGATGAAACAACCCAGTTAGACTAAAATTCAGTGTTCAAAAGTTTTGTGAGGGGTCGCTAGACAATGCCCAGCCCCAGCCCAGCCTCAACCCCAACCCCAACCCCAGATCCAGTATGTGTGCCGCCTTGGAAAAGCATCAGACTGAAGGAGGAAGTAAGAGGGCCCTTCGGTGATGGGTTTGCAGACTGAACAGACTCATAGTCACACTATCCTCCCCTCTGCGTGCAACAGAGTGAGACATTTTCAGCCCAGAGACCCAGTGAAGCCAAAAGCAGAATGGAGTTGAATGTCATTGTTAGGCACACACGTGGCTGCCTCCATGACCAGCAGGTTAACACCAGAGCGTGAGAAGGTGTCCTCCAAATGGACTGTAGTACTAACAAACTATGTATTCCTCCCACAAACAACGGGAGTGCTGTATATGCAGCATTCAATGCCTTATTCATAATTGTCAGTGGACTCCTACAGGGGACACTTTAGTCACTCATAGTTGAGAACTCCAGAAGAAAGGGAAAATCGGTTCTTCAACAGTCACCTGAATCAGAATCAGACCGTGACTTTGGGAAGCCAGGAGAGAAGGAGGGCTCTGTGCGCTGGGCTGAAAGAGACACCTGGGGACAGAGCGAACCGCGCCTGGGCTGTCGGCTTTTTAAAATTTTTGTAATTAATTAATTAATTTATTTATTTATTAACATATAATAGGAAAGGAGAACTTGTGGAGGAAAGAGGTGAAGACTGTGATATTTGCCCTTCCCCCCAAATCGCTTACAGCAACAACATCCATGCGGGTCTGCAGGGGAACAGGCCTGAGCTCAGGACTAAAGAAGGACACTGTTTTCCCAGTGTCCAGAGCGAGTAAAGGCCCCCAAGGCTTCAAAGGGGCAATTATGAGGCCCACAAGGGGGCTCTCCTGGATATCCAAGACTATAAAGTGATGCCAGTGTAGGAGCAGCTGCGTGAAAGCTCTGGCTGAATATTGTCACAATCGTCTTTCTATTTCTACAGTTATTTTGTTAATTGTAGTTATTGTGTCCTTGCTACTTTGTTAGATTTGATTCATCCTGGTTGTGTGTGTGTAAGTGTGTGTGTGTTTTTTTTTTATCTTTCTTTTCGTTTGTTTTTTCTTTTCTGTTCTCTGTTTTCCCTTTCTTTCTCTCTCTCGCTCGCTTGCTTTCTTTCTTTCTTTCTTTCTTTCTTTCTTTCTTTCTTTCTTTCTTTCTTTCTTTCTGTTCTTAACTGGTAATAGGTGGCTTTTATACTTTATGTTTCAAGGGTTTCCTATTGTCCTGCTCCCTTTTTTAGTGTTTCTTTCCTCTTATATTTTGATTCTCTTGTTCCCTGTTCTCTGTACTCTTTTCCTCTTCATTATCTTGCTCCCTTGCCTTGCTCCCTCCTCTCCATCTAACAGGATAACTGTAGCAGTTGCTTGCGCAACTGCTTTAGAGAATGACTTAACCCGTACTGTAAATTCAACAGTGCCTTTTAAGGGCATGTAAGGATAATCCTAAATGAAATTGAGTTTAGGGTATCCAGACAAAGTTAGAGACATATTAACAGATGTTAACAATCTCACAGCCTTACTCAATACAAAAGTGTGTTTCTGAATACACTTTACCCATCATCCTACATCTTCCTGCCTATACAAATACTCTTTCAAATCCCCTCAACACCAGCCCTTTAGCCCAGCTATAATTCCCAAACAGTCCAAATTTCTATTTTTTTAGCTATTGGCATTTCTCTTGCATTCATTTCCTTCTGTCGATATTTTGCTTCTCTTCCCTTCCCTTCCCTTCCCTTCCCTTCCCTTCCCTTTCTTTTCTACTTGTCCCTATCTGCTACATTATAGAAAAATTATTTAGCAGTACAACAAAGTCTGCAGATAGTATTGACAAAAGATGAAGTTATCAAAGCAATATTAATGTTTGTGAGATTGATGTATGTATGTTACAACCAGTAAACATTCTCTCCTTTCAACACACTGAGAGGTCCAACTCAATTAAATTGAGTAGGTTGAAGGGGTGTACAATATCTTTGGGCAAAAGTTCAAGAACATATTTAATAGAAAGTCAGAATCTTACTAAAGAGTTCCTTATGTCTGCATTGATCTCTCTTCACTCAATTTGACCTCAACACTCAGCATGAAATAATAAAAATGATGGTAATAGTAGCAGTACTAGTAATACTACTACTAATAATCATAATAATCATAATAATAGGAACCTGAAAAAATATGGCAACAGAAGACATCAAAGTCTCTCATCTCTCCCTAACTAGATTGCTGGGGGCCCATGGAATGGAAAGCAAAAACCAAATAACTGAAATTTAGGAAGTGATCAGGGAAGAACTAAAGAAACTTGGCAAATTCAGAGAGGACATATCAAAAAATAGTGCAACTGATATATAAAATTGCCAATTTAGATATGGGAGAAACAAATAAATAATTGAAAGATCTGACCAAAACTGTTCAAAACATGAGTAAAAAGATTAGCACAGATATAGAATCTATGAAATAGTATCCAACAAAACTCCCAGAGATAAGAATTTCTGTAGAATTCATAAACAACAAAAATGACAACCATGAAGAAAGTGTTTCAGAAATTGGAGACAAAATGGAAATCCTTGACAACTTATTCAGAGAAGACATAAAAATGAGAAAAAGTAAAAAATCATTAAATAGCTACTAGATAATGCTAAGACTAGCTGAAAACTAATTGGAGTTTGAAAGAAATTGGAAGATAGCACACCTAGAATTAAAAAAAAATCTGTTTAAAGTAATCACAGCAGAAATCTTTCCAATTATGAGGAAAAAACTCAACATACAAGTAAAGTGAGTTTTACAGAACACCAAATAACAATGTTGAAAAAAGGAGTTTCCCACAACACATCATAATCAAATTCCCAGATGTTCAAGATGAAGACAGAATCTTAAATAGTGTTAAAGAAAAAAAAATCACACATAAAGGTAAACCTATAAGGATGATAGCAGACTTCTGAACACAAACTTTAAAGGCCAGGAGAACTTGGAGTAAAATGCATTAGCCCTTAGAAGAAAACAACTTCCAACCCAAACTAATATTTCCTGCAACACTACCTTTCAAAACTGATGAAAAAATAAGGACTTTCCCCTACAAAGAGTACCTTAAAAGATACATGAACATCAAACCAGCATGTGAAAAAATTCTCAAGAGTATCCTGGACAGATAAAACAACCAACAAATCCAAAATGTCAAATGAAATAAATACATCTAGCAAAGTTATTAATTAAATTAAAAAGTAAAAGATGGGTCAGTAACAAAAAAAATCCAATAACAGAAATAAATTGATACCTTTCAGCAATAATACTTAATGTAAATGGCCTTGACTCCCCAATTAAGAGACACAGTTGATAGATTGGATAAAAAATAGAACCCAACATTCTTTTGCTTTATAGGAACTCATTTCATCCAAAAAGAAATTAATATATCAATAATTAAAGGTTGGAAAATGATATGTCATGCACAAGGACCCTAAAAGAAACAGGGGTAGCAATTTTATTCCCAGATAAATTAAACTTTAAACAACACTTTACTAGAAGATGCAAAGAAGGCCACTACATATTAGTTGAATGAACAGTTCAACAAGAAAAGATAAGAATTATAAATATACATGCTGAATATTGCAGATATCAAGGATGTATATGGTAAAGTACAAGAAGGACCCTGTACTTATTTTTGCACTGTGAAATAAGGAAATACTTTAAAAAGTTTAAATGTGTGTTGAAGGGGCATATGAAATAGCTTTCAGGGCTTTTTTGCTGGGCAAATTTGGGAATATTTAAGCAATGTTGTTAATTTTAAATTTTACTTATTTTATTGTCAATATATTTTGAAAGCCACTTGCTATTTTGTGGAGTAGTACTGAAGTATCTTGAAAACCACAGTACAGTCATTCTGGAAAGGCGGTGTTCTTCAGGAAAAGTGTTGCAGTTTTATAATGCTTCTGCGACAAGTGATGAAGAACAAACAAATCAGAAGCACATCAGTCATCATTACAACTTTTCCCTCTGTCTAAGCTTTTGTCAGTGTCAAAAATGTTGCAGAATGTTGGAGACTGGGATTACATGAAACCATAAGCATTCAATTTTCCTTTTGTGCTATTTTTCCACTTTATTTTTTTATTTTTATGTTTATTTATTTATTTATTCATTCATTTATTTTTTGTAATTTAAGTGACTTTGTTTCAGTTTCCAGCAGCTGGGTATCCTACAGGAATAAAATTCTGATACAATGTTTCCCAAAGACTTTAAACAACTTCAATGATTATTTAGGCTCAGCAGTTTGTGGGATAATAAGTTGGAGTTTATCACTGCTGGCCTTTCAAATGAATGAACTTCATTTAGGAGTGAAGAGGTCAGTAATTTAGAATGTTCTATTTCCGTTAAAGAAGAAAAGTGGATAGCAAAGAGAGTCCCTAAAGACTCTGTGATCAAGTTGAAAGCAGAGGAAGGAAATTAGG
Organism: Dasyprocta punctata; assembly: GCA_004363535.1. Classification (NCBI taxonomy): domain Eukaryota; kingdom Metazoa; phylum Chordata; class Mammalia; order Rodentia; family Dasyproctidae; genus Dasyprocta; species Dasyprocta punctata. The sequence continues at coordinate 69,277 of RJWM01004576.1, read as the reverse complement.
ACGGCTGCAAATCTAAGAAGTAGTAACATTTCCAAGAAGAGAGAAATAACACAGAAATAAAGATTGGTAAGAAGGATACAGCTTTAAGACACCCAGGAGAAATCACACTGGAGTTTTGAGTTATGATCTTTCATGAACAGTAGAAGATTGAGTAATACAATCTCATTTCCATCATAATCATAATTACTAGTCTACTATATCTTGAATTCTGACAAAAGGAAAAAAATTGATTATTTTTGTTGGCTTTATTTTAAATGTTCAAGGAATTCAAAAGAATTTCACACCAGTGATTCTTTTCCTAATGAGTCAAGATAAATCTTTTCAAATGTGAATGCATGAAGGTCTGATATTTTAATTAGTGTTCTTCAGGAAAAATTAGTTATATGTTCAGCAAAAAATGACAAAGTTCTTTATTAGGAAGTGATAATTCATCAATACCAACTACTATTATCTCTTACATATCTTTTGTATTCAAGGTACACAGATCTTTTAAGATAAAAAAGGTAGCTTATCACTTGAGAATTAAAAGCACTTAAACTTTGGAGGGAAGGAAGAATTTTGAAGTGGAAATGAAAGCCAATTCAATATATGTTAAATTTTAATTAACTATCTTTTAAATAATATTATATCAATATTTGTGTAGTCAAATCATTTTGTGTTTTGTAGTTGGTGTGATGAAAAGAACAAATAAACTGTACCTTTTACTACATTTATCTCTCATTTGGAATGTGCATGTTTGCTCTCACTTACAGACAGTGAAATATACACACACATGAAAACAAGCAGCAACAAGAAAAAAGAGCTGAAAATAAAAGTGAAATTACTAGGGAGTGAGAAGGATGCCACATGTGGCAGGAGGTGAGAGATCAAGGGTGAAAGGTGGATCATGAATTATGTGTGAATATTTGGAAAAATGACAGTCAATCCAATTACTTTGAACATTCAACATGTAATAATGACAAAAAAGAAAAAAGTTATTAATTCTTGTTAACAAGGGCTATTTAACGTAATGAAAATAGTGAGAGCTTTGATTCCAGAAAATGTAAGTAATCTTTTCCTGTTTGTGACCATGAAATACTATTTTTTAAAGAAATAGTTGCAGTATTTGAGATCCAATTCTACAATAACTCATAATTTATGAAACAGCACTTAACAATGAAATATAAGTGCTTTAAAATATTTCACTTATTAAAACTATTGTGAAATATTACCTGTATGCATATTCATGGTCATATGCATATATATATATATATATATATATATATATATATACACACACATACAGTCTGCCAAAACATATACACACACTTTAAGAAAAGAAAAATTGTCTGGTGTTTTTTCAATAGATGTTTTGACCCTCGTATCAGGGGCACTGCTGGCCCTTAGTGATGAAACTGAAAATGCATGTGCAGCAATCTCAGCGACCAAGGTTATCCAAGCATCAGTTTGCCGCACTGAAATATCTGGAAGCTGATGGCCACCACTGTGAGCACCTCTTTTAATTGTAGAGGCCAAAAGTAACTTGAACTAATCTCATGTCTCAATATACTTGGTATTAAAACATTTAGACTAGTTTTTCTTTTCCTAAAGTGGGTATACATTTTAGGCAGTCTCTCTCTCTCTCTCTCTCTCTCTCTCTCTCTCTCTCTCTATATATATATATATATATATATATATTCCTTTTCTACATATGTTTTGGTATATACTATCATTTAAGACACTAATTATGATGATAAGTCATCAAAGCTTTGATAACAGTATAGGTGCAATAATTTATTTCTATTTATACCTGAGAAACATTGGAATATCTTTGTCGGATAGATTCCTAGAGGTACAACTCTTGTGTTACTTTTTATGGATTCTGCTAATATACAATGATAAGGGTTTGTATAATCTATTACTATTCCAAGAGTCAGTCAGGGAAGTTTTTTCATATGCTTGAAAATTTCATGCCATCTATAATTTTCTATATCACATTATTCTGAATCTTGTAGTCAGTGCATGTAGGGATTATTTATAACTTTTTTTGAGAAGATGTATGAGTATTCATCCAATGTGTGTGATCATTAAATGGTACACCTTGTATAAGATTTTGGATTTTGCACAAAAACCTTATCATTGTTTCTGTTGTCCCTCACTCTACCTACTGAAATCTTTGAGGATAAATTGTTTGCTATAGGCTTTCACTTCTAATGATTGAAAAGTTTATATTTTAGGAATTTGATTTTTTTTGAGAATCTTAAAGTGTCAGTTATGCCTTGGCATTTATTAATATAAGATTTCTTTGTTTATATCTTTTTCTTTTTTTGTAAACCATTTGTCTTTTTCTTATTAATTTAGTAAGTTATCTCTGTGATTGACAGAGTAATTATTTTTGCCAAACCTTACACCAAACTTTTTATTTATGATTTTTTATTTTATGGCATGCAAAATTTATTCCTCTGCTCGTAATATAGACATATGGTCTTCTGTTAGTTTTAGCATAGTTTATTTTATAAATCCAAAGATTAAGTCTGTGTACTGTATGACTTAGGAAAGGTACATCAAAGAGTTGGTTTTTAAACAAGAATATGCAAAAATTCATTTTTACATTTTGCAATTCTACTTGCAACATTTGCAAGCCCATTCTACAATTATACAAGTGTGTAGTAAGTGTCTAACATATAATGAGAACTATGTGAAACATTATTTAACAAAGAGGAATAAGATAAAAACATCCTCAATGGCCTTTAAAAGGAGAATGGTAAGTTTTTCTTCATTTTCCAGCATCATTATTATTCTTCTCACTAGACTCTTCAATGTGTGGTACCCTTGCTTTGTTCTCTGACAATTTGGGACCCTGCAATATAATAACACATATGTATTGGGGAAGGCAAACATATTTTTTGTTTCCTTTTCATTAAAATTTACACATTTCTTTCATACCTCTACAATCTAATAGGTGACTATCATCATTACTATCTTAATTCATTGCCTTACTTCAAAAGTAGTATAGGATCTAACCCCAGGAGATCCCAAACAGGGGTGCACTAGAGTCACTCAAGGATGTTTAACATATTCCAAATCTTGGCTCATACCTTATTACTATTCAAAGAAAATCTTTAGACATTTCCATATATTCATAATTATTTCGGTTTGAAGTTCCTTACATATATCAATAAGTGGTGAAGATAACTGTGTCCATAACTTTTGCTTCCTATTAATTACATGATGCAAAAATTGTTTGAACTATCTGAAGCAGCATTTTTGAACAGTTGGGCTAATGACATTTTTGACTTGACAATTCTTTGTTGGGAGTGCTGTCCTTCTAAACAGCAGAATGCTTAACAGCAACCTTAGATTCAGCCCTACATGTCAATAACATCCTTCTAGTGATTCAAAAGTCAATAGTGTCCTCAGATAATGTCTAATCTGCTCTGGGGCAAAACAGCCAACCTTTGAGAGTATCAGGGTTTCCTTCAGTTTTAAGAGTTGTGCTCTCAAAATTTGACTGTTTTACCACAGAGAAGACATTATCTGCTGTAACTTACAAATACTGTACTTCTCTATTATTGGTAGGAAATATATTTCAACATCCCTAGTGGATGTTGGAAACTGCAGATAGTAGGGATATATATATATATATATATATATATATATATATATATATATATATATATGCAATACTAATGTGGTCTTCAGAAGTGTGGGGTTTGAGTATTAGATAACACAGCTACACTGATAAATGAGTAAGTTAAGGAAATACTCACCCTATCAGTTATATTTACTCCAAATTAATACAAATGAAATTATGGACATATAGAGAAAAATATATTATCCAAAAATGTGTTGCTTAAATAAAATTAATGCTTAAATACTTTCCCATTCTATGTAATATTCTCTAAACTTGATACAGGAAATCATAATAAATTATCATTTTGGTCACTGTGAAAAAGTAGATTTCACAAATTTCAACTTTTAGTGAGCTTTTTGTTCACTGCTTGACTGTATCTTTGAGCATCTACAGTACCAAAAACATTGCTATAAATATAAGTAAATTGCCTATGTATCTGTATCATCTTGAACCACCATTTTAAGCAGGCCATTGCTATAGGAACCAGCAGCATGCATGAGCTTAATGAGCACTTGCAATACCACAGTTTGTACTTCTGTTTATGTTTTTCCAGTGTGGAGCTGCCACTGCTATGTGACCCACCCAAGAAAGTTTGTTCAATAACTGGTTTATGCCCAAATATTTTGTAAAGTGTGTATCTGATATCTATAATGCATAAAGAAATCCTAAAACTCAGTAGTAAAGAAACAAAAGAAATCCTGATTAAAATGGGCAGTAGATCTAAATAAATTTCTCAGAAAAAGACATACAAATGGTCAACATGTATGTGAAAAAATCCTTGCCATCATTGATTGTCAGGAAAATGCAAATCAAAGCCACAATGACATACCACTTTACTCCAGTAAAAATGACCATTATCAAAATGATACAATAACAAGTGTCAAAGATGATGACTAGAAAAGAGAACCTTGCACACTGATGGTGGGAATGGAAATTTGTGTAGCTACTATGGAAAATAATATCGTCCCTTCTCAAAAAATTAAAAAGACAGTTACAATATGATCCAACAATCCCACTTTGGAGAATATAATAAAAGCAAATCAAACCAATGTGATGAAGAAGCATCTGCTCTGCCATGTTCAACACAGCACTATTCTCAGTAGTCAATAAATGGAAACAATTTAAGTATCAATCAACTGATAAAAAATAATAAAGAAAATGTGGTGCATATATATCATGGAATATTACTTTCCTAAAGTGAGAAATCGTCATATGAAACAAGGACAGGTGAAACTGTGCTAAACATTACATGGTCCTCAATTAACATATACAACTTTAATGTTTTTGCACATCAGTTAAAAATAGAAAACAAAAATGAGTAAAAAAAGAATTTTTTTAAAAAGTTCAATATACTAATTTTGGTATTAAAGTGCTTTACCTTTTATGAATGGGACTGTTAATATTTTCCAAATTCAGAGACTAAAATACAATAGCTAATTTTAAGAGGAAAGCTACAAACAATAACAATAATAGATTGTAAGATTCGAGTGACCACTGGAATGTTTTGAGCTATAGGAAACTGAACAATAACATTACCAAAAGTAAGGAAAGGAATCAACTAGAGATCTTCTTAGTCTATTATAAGGGACATCAGTCTGTCAGCCTATTATAAAAAACTTTGGTGAATACATTCTTTAAAAAATGAAGTCCTAATCAATGAATAAAATGTTAATATATATAAGTTGAACATAAACTAGTATTAAAGTTTATATTGTTGTATTGCCTTAATTTTTTTTTCTGATGAAACAAGACTAGATGTGGAGTGGGTTCTGCAAACTATTATGTAATACAATTCTGAAGACTGTGATTTTCACTTTTTCTGGTTCTGAAGACTAGAATCACTTATTTTATATCTCATCTCCCAATATCCCAAGCAATTAGCTGACATCTATAACAATGAAGCCATAAGTCTTCTCTAAAATTAGCTACTGGCTTTTTAAGGCAAAAATTGCTGATAAGGGAATTTCAACTTATATGAGTCTTTATTTTAAGATATGTTCCATATAGAAAACACATAGTTGCTTTTGGTTTTTATTATTCTGACAATTTCTGTGTTTAAACTGGTACATTTATATCATTAAAAATAATTTTTGCTGTTGTTAACTTAGTATCTTCCTACTGATAAATGTTTTCTATTTATTGCTTTAGTTCTTTATCCATCATTTTCTGCCATGCTTGGTTATGTATAAGGAACTTGTATCTTATATTTTGCTCTTAGTATACCAATTACATATCTTTGTAAAAAGACCTCAATGTTTCTCTGGCATTTATAACATATATTTTAAACTAATCTAAGTCTACTCTCTTATACACCATATTGCTTCACTGTTAGATCAGAAAGAACATTTCCAATTCCTCTGTCTTTTTCATTATGTTATTATTAGTTTCCCTCAGCTCTATTTACCTAAAGCATTACAATTATGGACTTCAGTAATTAGACTAATTAATAATAAATCAAAATATTTTTTTCCGTTTCTTTTCCTTTTTTTCCACTTAAGCACAAATTTTTAGTCTACATGTTTTTCCTCCCGCAGAAACTTACTGTAACAATTACTGCAGGGCATTTTGCTGCCAGTAAAATTCCCTAGCTTTTATTTATCTGAAAACATTCATATTTCTCTTTCACCTCCATAGGAAATTTTCTGACTACTAAATCCTAATGCTTTTTTATTATAACAATTTAAGTATTTCACTCATGTTTAGTTTTGTTCATACTGCTTATGATCAGCCTTCTGTAATTTTAGTGTTTATTTCTCTACAAGAAAGGTGGGTTTTTTTTCTGACTTCTTTCAAAATGTTTACTTGAGTTTGGTTTTATGCATATGAATTCAATGTGCCTCTGTGTGTGTGTGTGTGTGTGTTTGTGTGTGCAGGTGAGTGTGCCTTAATAGTGCTACAGAGTCCTGAATCTGTAGTTCATTTTCTGTCCTTAATTCTGGAAAGTGCTTGACCATCATTACTTCAAATATTTCTTCTAATTTTTTTCTTTTTTCTTTCTATATTAATTCTATATAGTTGTAATCATTATTTGCATGTGAAATTATTGTCATTTTTCCATATCTCTTCCATGATTTGTTCTGCTTTCTTTCACTTTTCATTGCAATGTGAGATATTGCTTTTGATTCATTTTTGAGTTAACTGTTTCAGGAGACTGCATACACGACTTCAGAAAGTTTTGTAGTTGTGAGTGTTAAATGTATAAGCTGCAGATTTGTAATTGTCTCTTCCTATGTGAGCTGTTTGCATTCAATTTGTTATAAATCTAGTTAAATATTTTGCAATGTGCATGTAAATTGTAAGAGAAAAAAAGGTCTCTATTTTTGTTAGAACAGTCCATGGTTTCATTTAAAATTAATCATAATTAATATGAATTAGTAATTAAATCCATTCTATTTACTCAGGATTAATCAACACAATGATGCATTTACTTTAGCTTTACAGAATCAAAATGTTTTAAATCTAGAAGACATCTTGAAACTCATGCAGTCCACTTCTGTCACTTTAAGTATTGATAAAATAAAAATTTTTGAAGTTAGAAGAAAGAGGCATGATAGCAAGCATTCATATTCTCATGAAGAAAATCAAATTAACGGTATCTCTCTTTGTATAGAATAGTCTGACTCAAATGATAATCCATATAAGCTATTTGGGAATCACTGGCAAATAAAATAAATTCAAGTATGTTTGAAAAGTATAGATTCTATAACATGGCCCTAAAAATTAACAATGGACATTAATAGTGATTCACGTATCACTCAACAGACTTTACTGGATAGTAAAAGATTATTAAAAGTATTATGGTTCTTTCAAAGGAAAATGATTAATACAGTTTTCAAGATTTAACAACTAAACCCATTATATTTTCAAGAAACCCTTAAAAGAGAGCTTCTGAGGATAATTTCCTTAATTATTAATTAGTTGAGTCAGAGATGTAACAATAGTAAACTACTCACTTCCCTGAAGGGTTCTAATCCTGTCAATGACTAATGGGTGTATTTGTCCAAAAAGTTATGGAGAAAATAACTTTTCTTTATATCTACCAAGAGAAGTTTTAAATTTAAGAACTATAAAAATAAGGAATTGTTTCATGTAATAATATGAAGACTGAGTTGTTTCTATGTCTACAACTAGTAATACAGAAACCAAAGAGAAAGTATGGTATAAATTCTAGTCTAAAAGACAGTAAGTTAAAGACCAAAAGAGCTCACAGTCAGTTTAGTCATTTTATTATATCACTTAAATTGATTTGGTGATATCTACTCATGATATGAAGGACGATTTTCTTTACTCATTCTGATGATTTAGATATTGAAGTCATCCAGAAAGACCCTAATATATACACCCAGAACGTGATATAAAAAACGTTTGAGTATACACATATCCATACATTTACACTATTGCAGGTAAGTGATCACACACCCCTGGGTCTCCATGAACACACAAAAGTATACATTCAAACCCAGGCACACACGAGAACACACGTACTTGGACATGCATTCATAAACATATACATATATTTATACCCAGTCAACATGTAAACATATAAACAGGCCCATGCACACACATTTTATGCACATGGATAAATGCAAGTATTCAAGCTAGCATGTAAAACTAACCAAGATCTGTTTATATTTGTCATCATTCCCATCAGTGATTATCATCCATTTTGTTATTGTGCCCATGTTATCAAAGTGAAGATTATACTTTGGACTTCTCTTTAATATTTCTTGAACTGAGGACCTTACTGGAAATTTTTTAAACGATAAATATTTGTGATTCATAAGATTAACAGTACTAAATATATGTATGCATTCAACAGATAATTGTCTAGTACATGTCTAACTCATAGCTTCCCAGTTACCAAAAGGAATATAACAGTTATTTCTATCATCATGGAACACAAATGTGGAAGAAGATACTATTTATTTGGATTAATTATTTGAAATGAATACTATTTATTTGGAATATCATGGACTATAATGAAATAGTACACTGTACAAATACATGTTAAAAATCAAAGAACAATAACTTCAAGAAGAAGTGAATAGATACGAGAATTTTTACAAGACAAAATTCACTTTCTTAAAGCCAGATACGGTGATGCATGCCTGTAATCCCAGCACTTGGGAGCCTGAGGTAGGAGTATCGTTGCAAGTTTGAGACCAGCCTGGGCTACAAAATGAGCCCAAGACCAGCTTGAAAGCATAGTGAGACCCTGTCTCAAAAAACAACAAAAAAATTCACTTTCTTAATACTCTTTTTTCTTTACATGTTAAGGTAGTAAAAAAAATCTGAGATGAGTAAGACCTTGCCTAATTAATATTTAGAGAAGAAAATTTATTCCATCACAATCATCAGGTTTCAAAATTCTTTTTAAAAATCCACAGCGTTACAGAAAGCTATGTCCAATTGATTATACAAACAAAACTCTAAGAGTGAAATGGGGAAAGTAAGAGGTTAATAAAGACAATTGCAACTAGTTTTAGCTCTTGAAGACACTGTAATTATATTGATTACTTATTTTAGATTCAGTCTTGGTTTCAGGGTTACAAACAATAAAGTTTTTCTGAATTAAAATAAATTTCTATTTGAGTGTGCAGATATTGTTTGAACTATATAATAACGAATTGATGCTATTTAAGATAATTGCATTAAAAACTTGAAGGGAACATGAAAAAGGTATTTTAAGAATTAGATACTTAAATTCAAAATATATATTCATTTATTCAACTTCAAATTTCAGTCAATAATTTTCCTGTTTTATGGAAGACATTCTAGCATTATTTTACAAAAGAGAACATGGGAGCACATTTTAAATGATATTATGGTTAATCACATCTCATTTACAAAGAACTTGAAGTTCACTTTATGTGAACTAAAGTTAATTACTAATTACTATGGTATTATGACTGAGCTGAGTATGTATTTTAAAATGTTTGCCAATATTTGTTTTTATATTTGAGAACTCTAACAATGAGAAGAGAAGTTATTACCCAAAGAATCAGATAATCTGCTGAGAAAGAAAACATTATGGCTTACTTAGAAAACAGTTTATTAGAACAAGCAAAACTTATACAATGGAGTACTACTCAGCTATTAAGAAAGATTGCATTGAGACTTTTGTAAGTAAATGGTCATGACTTGAGACCATACTCGTAAGTGAGATAAATCAAACCCACATGTGTAAATACCGTATTGTCTCCCTAGTGTAAGAAACGGAAAAGTATATATGATCCAAAATCTATAATAAATACTACGTAAGGGTGAAAAACAGCTCAAAGAGCAAAAGTAACTGGGAAGGGAAAAGGTAGAAAGAGAAAAGGGAAGAGGAAAAGATATAAACCTGTATATATGTATATGTAAGATAACTAAAATGAACACACTGTTGAATCTATTCGTTATTGAGAAAGAACAGTTAATACTCATATGATTAGATTAATTTTACATGTCTATATCTGTTAATGTAAGTAACCATTTTAAAGATAATGATACGCAATATTGCAAGCATTGTCAAGTTTCTATCATCCGATTTTGTAAACCTGCAATGTTACTATTGTGTATTTACTCTAGCGTTTGTTTGTCTCTTTTGCTTGTTGTCTTTGTTTTATATGTCTTTTTTTTCTGTTTTTTCTTCACTTAAATAAAAATTTAAAAAAATTAAAAAAATAGAATTATTAAACAAAGGCTTAATATGACATCAAATGTTTAAAAATATTTGAACCAAAATGATATAAAGTATCTCAAGTTGCAAACTAAACTTTCTAAGCTATTCTAGAACACAAATTACTTCCAATTATCCAAGAATGTTCATGTACTTGCTATGATCTGATAATGAACTCTATGTTTTTACGGTGTCATCTGAAATCTGTATATTTAAATGAGTTCTGAAGGTTCCATTATGTGTACTTCAATATCTCATACACTTATATTGAAACAATAATCCCTGTGGGGGACCACGAATTATAAAATGAATCTGCAGGACCTTCACACTGATTTTGTCTTGCCCTTGAGCCAAACTGGAACATGGACTCCCTGCTGTTTTCTGGTCACAGTTGGAAGCCCTAGGGCTAATGACCTGTGGTGGTCACAGGGCAAGATAAGACCTGCTGGAGAAGATACACATCTGGGGAAACTATACACCGCACCCCACCCCATTCTTGTCTTTGTCATTGCAAGAATGCTTTGTTCTTCTTACTAATCCATCTTTACTGTTCCCAGAAACACCCACTGCTCTTCACTCATTGTCCTTTACTCAGATGTAATGAATGAACACCAAGGTTCTAGGTGGCTCATGACCTTTGGTTCCCCAAGATCAACTGGTCATCCCAAATTGCTGCCTGTACCCCTGATTTGTCTCTTGCTCTCTTTCTTCCCATCATGTGGCATAACACTTGGCAGGGGACTCACTGCAGGGGTAATCCCATAACTGCAAAGTGTCTCCAATAAATACCATATACAATAAATAACATTATACACAAAAAAGTATGTAGTACTAAATCCTCATGAGATCACCCAAGAATCAGTATTACTAAGATGAATTTACCTTGTGAAATTTTGGAACTAGAAAATTGATATATCACATCCAAAGGTACACTGGTAGCTGTTTCAGGTATTTTACTTAAAATTCCATTTTTCACTACCAGGATAAATGTCAAATGCCACTATTTGAAATCAGGTAGAAGTTCAGAAAATGAGTAGAATTGTTGCAAATTCATGTCAGTATGAAAAGAGAGAGTGGCTTTTATGTCACAAATTAGTTTATTTAGCCCTAGGCACTCTGAAACCCCTGCAGTTTATGCCCTGTGCGTGATTCTTACTCTCATCCAGTGGGAGGGTGGGAAAGAATCTGTGAACAAGTGCCATATAAATGACATATTTCAAAGTGTGTCTTAGTCTACTTAGTGTTGGTATAACAAAATACTTTAAATGAAGTCATTTATAAAGAATAGAAGTTTATTAGGTTCATAGATCTGGAGGCTGGGAATCTGTGAGAATGACTGGCATATTCTGGCCATGTGGTGAGTGGTGAGGGTCTCGCAGTAACATAAAATGGCAAATAGCACCACATGACCGGACAGTTCTACTAATCTTATCATGGAGCCCCACCTGATGCAGCTGATACCATCTTGTAACCTGCACCACTTTAGACTTAAATTTCTGTTTCCATAAGTTTCTGCTTCTCATAAATGTTGAAATACCTATTTAATCAAAATCATCCCATGATTTGTCATATGATTCCACATGATTAGATAAAAAATCTGTACACTTTCTCTCTGAAAAGTACCTACTATTTTTAGAAACTGGACTAACTGTATATAAACTGCTGTTTTTTCTCTCCTGGGGTGGAAGCTACTCACTCTGGTGGGACTTAATCCACCGGCAATAAACTTGCTTGTGTCTGCTCTCAGCATCTGTGAGTGTTTCTCATTAGTCTGACACACACAACCATATGATCTTATCTAACCCTAATTACCTCCACAAATCTCCAATTCCAAATAACCTTAACATGCAAATAGGCAATAAAGTTTCCAGTGTAGGAACTTTGGGAGGATCAACACACAAAAGAGTGCTTATAGTACATTTGTTTCAATAATTTTAGTTTGCTTTCTTTTACATTAATAATTCAAGACCCTTGAGTTGGTTTTGCATTCTATCATGCATAAGATTTCTGCTTTCATTATAGCTCTATAGTAAAACAGTCTTTTTGTCAACAGAAAACAGTCTCTAGTAACAGTCAAAAGATAAAAAGATAATACACTTACAGCACGTGGCACAATAGCACACATTAGTACTCTCAGCTACTTAGGAAGCTAAGGCAGGAGCATCACAAGTTTCTGGTCAGCCTGGGGAATTTACCAAGACCCTGGCTAAAAGTAAAAATTAGAAAAATAAAAACAAGAAAAAGACTTGCAATGTTTTTGTGTCTTTCTTTACTCCACTTAATGATGCATTCATTATCAGGGTCCTCTAACTTTCTGAGTTCGCGTGTTCTTTTTCAACTAACTCTTGCTTTTTCTTCCAGAGAATTTGTAAATTGTTTCTGTCAAGTTTTCTTTGCCTCTTTTTTTCATGTATCATTTTACATAGTCATGTGTTTTTTGTCACTTACAATGGAGATAGACTCAGAGAAAGGTATCTCTGGTAATTTCATATTGATGCAATTGTTTCGTTGTGCAAATATCACATAGTGGGCTGACAGAAGCTAAGATGGCGAAAAAGTTACCAGGCAATAAGATCTTATGGGATCCCTGTTGCTTATACTGTCTGTTGACCAAGTTATCATTATGGTGTTCCTGATAGTATTCAGCATATTAATTCTTCTGTGTAGAGGCCTCTGATGCAAAATTTTGTAAAACACATCTTTATTATATTTTAATTAGAAAGACATTTTAATTCCTAGAAATGCCTCCCAAGGAATTTTTTGACATCAAATTGGCTTCAATTTTCTTTCCTCACTCTTTGTTCAATTATTTTAATTCAGATAAATTTTGAAAGTTTCATTTTCTTTATACTGTGCTTAAACAGTGAAATGGAAAATGAAATATATCTGCCTTGCTGCATGAGCTCAATTATATTCTTTTGACATTAATTAAATTTTATGTGTCAACAAGTACATTTTATGCTCTGAGCATGCTTCTTTGTGCTGTTTCATAGAGGGTAATTATAAAATAATGAAGTTTAAATGAACCATAGTCAATTTAAGTATACAATGTATGAAGAAAAACAGAAGGGAGACTCATTTGTCTCCTATTGACTCCTTCCTGTGGAGATAGATGTATATTTGTTCTAGTTTTTCATGCACCCTTCTTCCAATTCATATTCCCAATAGTACAGGTGATGCAAGTATATTCATCACTATAAAGCAAAGCATGTTAAGAAAAATATTTATAAACTTCTTTATATGTGAGACAAGAAAAATAATAGTTAACACAGCACTTGCTTATATAAGAGATCCGATTCATTTTTACATTGACTAAATCAAATTTCAACATATGGTATCACAAAAACACCTAAATGAGGATTCCATGAATTGAAAGATTCTGCATTATAAAGATGTAAGTCCTTCTCCAAGCTGATATATAAATTTAATTCAATGATTGTCAAAATTTTTTTAAAAAACATACTTTGTGGAAAATGATAAGCTAGTTTGACCTTTGACATAGTCAGAAAAGGGTCAAATAATAGCCATGCAAATGATAGAGTCAAAGGGAAAATTCACATGAGCAGATTTTACAAGTATAATAAATTTTCATCAATTAAGACAGTGTCATACAGATTTGAAGATAGATAAGAAGATTCAATTTAAACAAATCCAAAGATATGTATTCTTAATTTATTAAATGCAAAGCAAAAGGATTACTCTATTAAATTATTCAGAATCAATTTGGATGTGCATATGGGAAAAATAGTACCTATTGCTGAATTACTGAATGCAAAATTAATTATAAATTTAGGTGTAGTAACAAAACAACATAGATTCTAGAAACAACAGAAATAATGAGTCTAGTGCTGGTAAATGTATTTTTAAAAGAAAGCAGACAGATACATTTAAAAACTTACATATATCCTAACTCTAAAAAAGAAATATTGCTAAATTGAACATTACTATAATTGACAAATTTTGTTCATTAAACAATAACGATAAAAAGTGACACAATATAGGCTGAAAATGCAGAAAAAGAGATGTGAGCATTATGTACATCTGACATACCACAGCCTGATTACCGTAAAGAAACCCAAACAAAACCTTATTAATTAGTATGTTAAAAGTAGAAAAGTAGTGTAAGTGACAAAAATATTAATCACTTTTTAAAAGTGGCCATGTGGTAATAATATAGAAAATTTTGTTAGTGTCATTAATTGCAAAGAAAATACAAAAATTACCTGAAGTATTTTAACATCACTGTATCTGTACATACGTTGTTGTCCTGAAAACAAGTTTCTGGATCTTAACAGACTGTTATTTAAAAGAACAGTCAAATACTTTTCCCTACTCATTATTTCTCTTTCAGAGCAACATAACAGTAACAATCATAACAGTATGATTTTGTCTATGCAAGCATTGAATGTCATAAACCATAGGAGAGGAGCTACAACCTTACTAGTGTGAGAGTTTATGTAGGCAGCTGGATGGTCCTCCTCCTGTCTTGAGAGAAAGGCAGTAATCTTTGCCTAGTGATGTCTTCCATCAGTTGAAATGTAAACCTATGGTTCCACCAAGCAGGTAATAAACAAGTGAAATGACTATGGGTTCTATGATTACATTACATCAATTTTCTTTGCTCAGGAAGCCCTAACCATAAAAGAAATATTCAAAGACTGTTGCTCTCGATTTTTCAATTCCACAATTAGACATGGACATACACCCATCAGAATGAGTACAATTATAACAACAAATAAATCAAAACCCAGACTCTATTATTAATAATGTTGCTGAGAATGTAGAATAATAGAGACTGTCATATGTTGTTAGTAGGACAATAATTATAATAATTAATTTGGAGAACTCTTGGGCAACATAAACTGAAGAAATTACAATTTCTACCCTTCCCAATGAAGAATGTGTACATATATTTATCAAAAACTTATACTAGAACATTCATAGCAGCATTACGTGTGACAGTCAGAAATTAGAAAGAATCCAAGTATCTGTCAACAGTAGCATGGGTACTATAAAACAGAATATTATAAACTAACATAAATGAGCAAATTGTTGCTGAGGATATCAATATCCATGAATCTCAGAAGCATAACCATGGGGCACAAATACTCAAATTCCTGCATAAAAGTAGTTTAATTTGTCGCCATTCACCTCACCATAAAGTAGGGATATTGGTGAAACTAATGCTGGGCGTAATATATTTTGGAAATATTGAAATAAGAAAGAAAGAAAATATACTGGCTTGAAAATATTTTCAGGATATACTTTAAAAAGTGAACAAAGTTGAATGAGCAGTCAATATTTTCCGATGTGATAGTTTTTATTTAAATTTATATTTATATATTATTTCATTATTAAGTATTTAGTATGATTTGAGAATTATACGGATGGAATTCATGATATTATCTCACAAAATACAGCAGTTGAGTTTGCTCACTACTTTCCACAGTTATTGGTGTGTAAAGTAACTATGTATTAAATAGTCTTGGACTAGTTACCTTAACTCTAAATTGCTTCATTCAAATATAAGATGATGCTAATAAATGTATTAGTTATCATTAGTTTCGGGGGGAGGGTTGGTAGTACATAAGTTAGTGTCTGGTACACAGTAAATACCTGAAATAAAAACGCTATTTCAGGTTGAGCACCTCTAATTTGAAATACTCCAAAACTTGATACTTTTTAATGGTGACAAAATGTCAAAGGTAGAAAAATTCCACATCTGACCGCAAGTGAATGTCATGGTCAAAATGCAGGCACAGTAAAAATTTTGTACAAATTAACTTTAGGTTATGTATATAAGGTACATGTGAAACATGAATAAATTTTTTATGTTTAAACTTGGTTCTATATACAAAATAATATTTATGCATATGTAAATATAAGAAAAAACAAAAAAGAAAATTTAAAACACTTCTGTATTTAATCATTTTTACTAGTGTATTATAATTTCTATACTTGTTATATATTACTATATTGTGTACTAATTTATATAATAATTATTAGCACTGATTAACAATTGCTTCTTGATAGGTATTATGATATATATATATATATACATATATACATATATATGTATATATATGCTATTTCCCCAAATGTTCACGTGTTTAAAGGTTGAACTGTTGCAGGTGATTGGATAATGCAAGCATGGTACAGTAATCATCAGTGGCTCCACACGCTGAAGAGTTCAGAGCTGCATTACGACACGTGGTGGGTCTGTTTTGAAGAGACAGGTCCCTGGGTGCACGACCTGGAAGAGTGTGGATCCCCAACTGACTCCTCCCTTTGCTCTCTGCTTCTTGGTCATCATGACTTGAGCAGCTTTATTCTTGCTATGCTGTACATGCGTTGAAGCTGGCCGACCATGAACTATAGCCAGGTGAACACAAATAAGCCCCTCCTCCTTTAAATTGTTGGTATCGAGTATTTGGTGCCAGTAATGAGAAAAACGACTAAGGCACTAGGAAATCAGTTGAGTCAGAAAAATTAAGGGTCACATTCAATATTTAATGATTCATGTAGCAGAGTTAAATCGAGAGGTAAATTTTCAAAGGTGACATGCTACCTTGCCAAGGTAAAGGTTTAGGAAAGAGAGAAAACTGAGACTTGAATTCTGGACTGAAACCTTTGAATTATCACATTCCCCTGAAAGTTCTGAATATACTGAAGTGGCCTGATATAGATGAGTACTTCTCTTTACTTAAAGATGTTTCGTAGTTATTTACTTGTATCTTTCAAAACTATATTTTCAAGTCTATTTGTCAGAGAATGCATCCCAATACAATGCACTGAGAGACATATTAAAATTTTTGAGAGAAAAGGAAAATATATTTTAAGAGATGTTGTAGGCAAAAAGGAATATTGTGTAAAAAAGCAAAAAGAAAATGGCAAAAAAGAAAACTTTCAAACAGGAAAGAGGAAAGCAGAAATGAAATAGTAAGCCTTTGTATGCTGAAAGGAAATTTACCCATACAGTATATATACCAATGGGAAATAATATCCAAAGGTAACAATTTTTATTGTTAAATACAAATAAAATTATTTTCAGATGAACATGTGAATTTCTTGTCAGAAACTTTCACAAAAATAGAGGGATTGCTTCAGGATGAAGGGCAGTGATTCCAGACGGAGACAGGAAACACTTGAGAACATGAGAAGTGTAATTATCTTAGGCTGAAGCATCAAAAGCCTCAGAATTATTTCCATTTAGTGAATTGAAGAAGTGAAGAAAAAAAAAAGCAGATTTAGAAGACTCTTCTACTTTCAGTATTTAAGCTCAGAAATGACACTTGTAGTTATGTTGCATTGGCAGGAACATCAGGTAGTCTTTTTCAATTCAGGGACACTTCAAATTGTAGGGAGATAATGAAAGGAAAATGTTGACCCTCTGCATATCATTCAAGACACACATCTACTCAGAAACACCACTGCAAGAAGTACTGCAAGGAGAACACACACAACGGTTAAAAATACTATGGCATTTTATGTGTTTTAGTGTCTATTTTCCCTCAACCTAACTAATGAGCAATGACATTGTTTTGATCTTTTTAAAGTCTATCACCCTCTGCATAAAAAGCATGTGCACCCCAGAATCGCAACAAAAAAAAAAAAAAAAAAAAAAAAGCATGTGCAATTATTTATTTTCCAAAATATTTGTATATTTTGTTACTTGGAAAAAAACTCAGCCAATTAAAATTACAAACTTCATGAGCATTTAGTTTTGTTCTGATCTGCTTTGTTCTGTTCTATTTTATTTTATTCTTTTTAAAATAAAAATATGAAAACTAACATAGTTTTTGTTGTTGTTGCTCTGTTTGTTTGATTTATTTATGTATTTAATTTTTTGACAACACGAGGAATTGAAAAAAGGGCCTATAATCCCAGGCTATTCTAGATTTTTTTTTTTTTGAGAAAATGTCTTCCTAAATGACCAACAGAGCTAAACTTTAATTTGCATTTGTGATCTTCTGCCTCAGCCTCCCAGAATGCAGGGATTAGATACCTGTGCCCAGAAAACATGGATATTTTGGTGTATAATGATGATTATGTCTTCTCAGCTTTTACTGAACTCACACCAAAGAAAAAAGAGGCTAGTCCTAGCGAAAGGAGGAACAAAATGCCAGTGATTGCAGATGTTCAAAGTGGTATAAATTAGGAATAGATTTTTAAATGTTCTCCAGTAGATGAGGGAATCTTAGAACATAACACATGAACTTTGAAAAATGCTTATTGTAAAGATTTATTTCAATATGGATAACTATATTTCTTCACTGAATACAACTTAGGTGTTAATTTGCACAAGTGGTGTATTTATTGTTTATATCAATTTAGAGTAATACCTAAGAGTCCTCTTTGAAAAAGGTTATTTTTAACTTTGGAATAAAACATATTAATTTTATATTTCTATTTATATTATACTAAGAAGTTATGGCTGTAAATTATAATACATGTGTCATGAGGGTTTTAATAAAAGACAGAAGAAACTAGTCATACTATGATAAATTACGTGTACATTTTGGGTTACTAATTGAATTTCGTGCATAAAAAGGTAGTTTTCTTTTGTTTAATTTCATTTTAATTGTTTCCAGGGGAAATAAAAGCTATTTAAAGTAACTGATGAACTCACTGTGAAGTGAGGCTTATGTATATTTTACAAAATTATAGGCTGAATTTGGGAAATGATATATTTAGTTATGATACAATGCAATATATTCCCACAGGAACATTGCTAATCAAATATTTGCTGGTAATAAAGATTCTTAAATCTCAGCTAGTTCATTATCTTTAACTGGTAATGCTAATATATCATCTAGTATCTGAAATTTTCTTCTGATTTTCAAGCTTTGATTTTAAAGAATTTCTAATTAAATTGCTGGATAATACTATATATGTCAAAAAGTTAAAATTTTTTAACGTTTTTAGTTTGAAGAAAATATGTGTTCAAAGATTTCTTTTTGCATCATTTAAATTTGTAGACAAAATTTATATGTAAGTAAATCAAATATTTCTATTGAACAAAATGCTGCTGATTTTATGAAGAAGTCTCATAAGGCATGCCATTTTCAGAAATTAATTTTCAACATTTTAATTTGCCTTCAGGAGTTGGAATAGTGCAAATTTGAACATTGCATATGATAACTAAAATTCAGCTGCAATAATTGTTTTGCAATTTTAATAAAAGAAGAAAATATGTAAGCTCAAATAATTTGAATTTATTTAGTTGTTGTTGTTGTTATGCATCTTTTTCATGTAAAATTAGAATGGTATTGTAACATGAAATGATTATTACACACTTATTTATATAATTCTTTTGTTTTGGTACTGGGAATTGAACTCACAACCTTGCACTTGCCAGCCAGGTGCTGTGCTGCTGAGCTATATCTCCAGAAATTATTACAATTTTAAAAGCAATTTGGAAGGGAAGAGAAAAGGAATGGAATATAAAAATAATTAAGATATGTTTTGTGCTTCTACTAACTTCCTAAAGTGAATATGATCACTATATACCGCAAACATGTACTACTAAAAATAAAAACTAAAAGAAAATATTTAAATTAGAAATTTTGATGTGCTTAAAGTTTTTGAAAAATGTTTCAATTTAAGATAATGAACTGAAAGATGACAAGTTAATATCTTTAAGATACATGAAATTAACCTTAAAAAGATAGTGATACCATTGGTAACTATGAGATAGCTTACTGAGTGCAGTTATTGTTCACATTTTTGTGTATTTGATTTGTTTTTATTGATTAAAACAGAACTCAACAAGGGTGCACCAAAACACAGAATAACAAAAGACAAGATTATTTCTAGAATGGTCCATACTAAATAAGATCCTTGCTAGAGCATTTCTCCATATTTTAAACTTGAAAGTATCTAAAATATTGCTTTTGACATTCTACTTTCCTGAAATGTATTAAGCTAAAATTGCATTCAATTTTGCTATATAATTTTAAATTAACAATCCTTTTTATTCACTTCAGTATGTCTTATAGACATTAAAGCTAAGTATATAAACGTGTTTAAAATAGAACTATAATTTCCATGAATTTAGTGGATTATCAAACTTTTAGCAATTTAAAAGTTAAGTTTAAAATCTTTTTTCTCACATTATTATTTCCTTGATGGTTTAAGAAACACTATATTTGAAAAGTTAGCATATGCCGTTCTATGCATTTGAGAAATTTTCTTTGTAAGAAAACTGTTTAACAGCAATGTGCAGGGGACAGATGGTAAGGAAGAGTTTAGATTCATGTGATCAGAGATAGATGTTCTCTTCCAAATTCACACAAACTGTTGGCAGATGCAATTTTCTTTCTACTCACTAAATGACATTCCCATATTCTTAATGACTGTTAGCCAGGGGTCATTTTCCACTTCTAGATAGCACCCAAAACCTTACTTGTGTCTACAGAGTCAACAATGCAGGAATCTTCCTCACACCAAGTCCATCTCATACATATAATCTCTCTGATTCTGAATCTTTCATCAGGCAGGTAACAGGTTATTTTAAGGACTTCCCTGATAAAGTGAATTTCATTAAGTATAATATTCCTATATTAAGGTCAATTGATATGGAGATCTTAATTACATCTGCAAGATCCCATTACAGCAACACATAGATTGTTCTTCAATTAAATAACTGGCAAAACGTTTATGTCCCCCAGTGGGATAGAAATTTTATAAGGTTGACTATCACAAGTTGGAACAAGTCAACCATAATGTTTTATTCTTTATGTATGCAATTAAATATAGGAGAAAAATTAATGGTGAATAATAATTGGTAAATAGAAATGAAGGTTGGTTTCAATGAATTTAACTGAGATGATTTTAAATGGCCAAACTGACTCACCTATCTAATTTATACTCTGTCCTTATACTTCAAATATGAAATATAATCATTTCTTATATCATGGACATGAATCTTCCTAATCTTTTCTTTGGTCATCATTCCTCCCACAGACTTTAAACGGTATTTGCATCTTACAATATATGATCATTGATTGTGATTTGTCAATTTAACTAGCAGGTTAGTAAAGCTCTGTGTGTGTCCTTGGATAGATGACACTCTGCATAGGCTGAAAACTGAGTAGGAAAGATTCACCCTAGATGTGGGTTGCAACAGCCAATAGGCTTGTACTTGGACAGAGTAAAAAGGGAAGAAAATCTTCCCCTTTTAATCTTTGGAGGATCTCTAGTCTTTACCATTGCCTTTGGATTTTATTTCCTTCAGGTTTTGAGCAGACACCTCAGCTTCCCAACACAGATTCAAACTACACTCTGCAGTGAGCTCTGGACCTTAGACTTTCAATTGGGTCTTCCAGCCTTCCTGCACTCAGACAGCCATTTTGTGTTCTTCTATCCATGATCCTCCAGATGGCCAATACAATGTACCTTGTACATTGTTATATAAATATAAATATATCCCTTGGATTTTGAGTAATTTGTTTTGCAAGTGTTGTCAGATGAACAAACATGTGTAATAAATTTTCACTTGATAAAGAGTGATATCTTGCAAAACAAGTAGTATGTAACACTAAACATCACACAATGTCTCTCTCTCTGTCGACTTTAGGTGATCGTATTTCAGCAGCAAGAGGTTCTGGAGGACAGCTTATATGTAGAGGAGGATAAAAAAACAGAGGAATCCCTCACTCAAGGTGAGATTAGAGAGATCTATAAAATGTCAGAAACAGTGCAAAATTTTGTAGAAAAGCCCCCCCCAATTAGGCTGTAGCAGTCCAACCAATGAATCTTTATAACAATGATGTAATGTCACAATTCTGCAAAATCCTCAAAAGGAGGCAAAAGTGTCAACTTCCTTGTTGAGGCTTCACAAAAAGAAAAATTCATTGAACAAATAGTCAGCAATGATTCTGTTAGTGATAATGAAAGTCATTCTACAGAGTAACCCTCCTCTCTGTCTCCCTCACACCTGTCCTATCAAAGGTAAGTGCAAGTTAATTTGCTGATTTTTTTGTATCTTGAATTTTATTTATTATTTTGTATTACATTACAGCATTATAATAATTTTTATGAGTATTTGTGGGTTATGGAGTGAATCATCTGAGTTTCCATTATTTCTTATAGGAAAATTTGCTTTGATATATGCTGCTTGTATTACAAGCATGTTCCTGAAATGAATCATTATCTCAAACCAAGGTTTTAGTATATTATTTAGTAATATATTTGATTTAGTAATTGATTTGATTTAGTAATATATGTATTATTTAGTAACATATGGATGTATATTGCTAATATATTACTATAATTATATATCATATATATCACTACATATATAATAAACAATTATGTATGTAATTTTAGGACCCTGTTGCACAATGGTAATGTTCCATTTATTCTGTCCAAAGTCACATTTTCTTTTTACTTAATGCTCTCAGACCTCATACTTTTTTTTCTCAATCTCTTAGAACTTCCTTAAGTTTTGAAAATTTATAGTTTTGTAAGGTTCACTAGCCCCTGTTTTCTGTTGGGACTTACAGAGTGGCAGACAACTGCAACAAATCAGAGGTGACAAGGTGATGATGTTGAGGTACTTATTCTTTCCTTGTAGCCTTGGAAACCAAAGTCTTCAGAATGTCCTGCCCAGGAGATCTCTGATGATTCTGGCTCTGTCTCTGTCTCTGTCTCTGTCTCTGTCTCTCTCTCTCTTTCTCTCTGTGCCTCCCTCCCTCCCTCTCTGCCCCATAACAACTGGTCACTCTTTTATTTCCTTTTCTCTTGCCTCTGATGTTGAAGTTCTTTATTGTAGAACTCTACTCTTTTCTTTCTCTTATTCAATAAATTGTAAATATTCCTTTCAATTATCATATTTCAGTGTAAACTTTGTCTTCTTGCAGTCTAACTGATACAAATATTTCTTTTCTAACTGCTATTCTTTTTTGACAAAATAATTACAGCTTCTTTTTGGGTAGCAATGTGCTATGTGAAACAATAGATACAGTGAAACATGACTATGGCCACAGGGACATAACCAGATGGGCATTTCTGAGAAAACAGCTTATTTTCCTAGTTCAGAGAATAGCCATTGCTTTTTCTACCTTCCTGCTTTTTCTTACCTTTGTGGGAAGTGAAAAAGATTTAAAACTACAAAATCTAACCATATGGTCAAAAATTGAGCCCTGAGGAGTAAACGAGTGAAAAGATGAAAACAGCCTGAATTCCTGATGATGACTTTGAGTCACTACGCTAGTTCTCAACTTCATAATACAAATTAAACCAACATCAGCACAATTGCTTCTTCAGGCAGAGGAATACATACCTAATATATCCACTCACTCCATTCCTCTCATATTCCTATCCATGCTACAAAGTCGTCAGCAGATTAGGTGAGGGAATATTTATTTATGAAACTTCACTATTTCTACTGAAGATGGTTGAACAGTGGCAGATAAAATAGGTCTGTAGTTTCCAAGAGGTTCTCAAACATGAAGCTGAAGCTAACCTTTGCTACATGCATTCTTCTAACTCCATTTCTAAAAACAGAAATCCAACAAGATGGCTTTCCAGACTTATGATTCATTGTACATTTTTCAGTTTCTAATTTCCAATTAATCTATTTAGTATTCCTTTTGATTCCATAATCAAGAGGGGGTGGGGATTGTAGTGCACTTTTACAAATAGGGCATGCGATTCAGCATTTGCAAGAACCTTAATTCTCTATTTTTTGGCTCACCTCACATTTCCAATGTCAAGAAAACAAACAATTGCACAATTGCTTCTCCTTCTTTTGGTTTCCTCTCCCTATTACCTTGATTATCTGTGTATTTTGTTCTTAGTTTGTTTTCACACCTCATTCTATTTCCATCAAATATTCCATTCTGTTTTTTATGCCTCATGATCAACATACTTTCTGTTTGTTCCTGTGACAAATGCTATTCACTTCATGTACCTATTTCCCATACTTTCTTTGACAATTTACATATTTTCCTTGATTTATGTTACTACCTGATTTCTTTAGTGACGTCTGGAAATGACATGGATAGAAATTAGGTTTTCCATTTTTTAGATTTCCAGAGAACTCTAAATTCTTTTCCACAATTGGGATGACACTTATAATCAAAGTTTTGATCCAACAGCTGTATAAAGATTCTTACAGTAATTAAGTTTGAGAAAATTTCTAACATACATAGGAAGAAAATAATTTGAGAAATAACAAGAAGGTGCAATCATGATGATTGTGAATTGTATTTTAATGATGCAGACAAGAAAGTAATTTCATACCACATTGTGTCTGATAGCTAGTAATATTTGATAGAGAAGAATCTAATTGTGAGAGACAAAAGGTATTTTGAAATTATAAGATCAGGCAAAACTCGCAATCTGAGGTTTTCCCTTATGGTTTATTCTTTCACATAGAATTCATAAAATTCTGACTTATGCACTGAGATTTAAAACACAACATTAGTTTTTCTGACTGTGAACTTTTAAATTGAGACAATGATAAAAAAAACAAAAAGAAAATTTAATGTGAGAAACTGAAATGGTCATCTTTTTTTAGCTTAGTTATATGTTACTAACATGTGCAAAACTAAAATCTCATTACAACTTTTAAAAATATCAGAGTTTTAGGATTTCCATGAACAATGTATCTACACAAGCTTCTGCATGAAACTCTTAATTACTTCAAAAAGAATTAGAGGAAATGAAATAGAAAAATCTGACAATGTTTCTTCAAAATAGTCAAAGCTAATATAGCAATGAACAGCAATTGTGATCCTGAACATGTGATACTCTGAGAATAATCAATTTTATACTATTGTAGTAAAAATGTGCAGCCTGAACAATAACTGTCAAAAAATAATCAATATCAAAATGAAATAACTGGAATTCTACATATTAAGAAAGACCGAATAATATTGAGGAAATCTTTCAGATTAAAGGACAGTGTGTGAGCAAACCAAGCATACAAAGTTTTGTCCTGTCTGGCACTTTCTAGGTAAATTAAAAATAAATCCCCTGTAAGACGTTTTGTGAACAATGATGAATGTATACTACAGATTAAGGTATTGAGTTGATGTTACATATTCTAAACATGATAGCCATAACATTCTTCAATGAACTATTTTGATTTTAGGAAATAGATTTATAATGTATTAAGCACTAAAATGGCCTTTTGTAACTTGTGAACTCTGGACTGATTATATAAAATTTCTTTATACATTGTTTCAAATCTTTAGAATGTTAAAACACAAAAATAAACATCGCAACAAAATGAAATATATATCCTAAGGATCCAGAAATTTTTGACAGTTAAAATCTAGATCCCTTAGGTTCAATTATTTATTGCTTATATATTTTAGAATGCTGGTTTTTTGTTATATGTTTTAATTATTGTAGTAATTTTACACATATATATATAATATATGAAACACAAAAGGAAAAATAAAACTAATTTCTCTGATGACTACACTATGGTGGTTATTAGTTATATACTTTATAATAGTCATGCTTCATTTTATTAAGGAAAATGAAAGGAATGTGGACTAAATTTATAGAGAATTTAAAAAACAAAAAGAATTAGAATAAACAATTAGAATATTAGACTATAAAAAATTATCATTTGTTAGAAATATATAATGTCATTTAAAATTTTACTTCATCTTTGAAATTAGGAAAGGCTTATCAGACTTCATTAAACAGTTCATTCATAGGGCAGTATGATAGTTGCTTGTGTCAACTTGAATAAGAAACATCTAACTAAATTGACTCAACTTAGTTATGAGTGTGGAAGACTGCTATAGTCTGAGATTTGCAAGGAAAAACAATTCAACACAGGTCACATAATTTATAGTGTTATTTTTAATAGTCACTCAAAGCATCAAATACAAAAGAAAGAGTGCAGGAAATCTCTTCACACACTAAGACCCGAAGAATCTAGCTGTGGGCCTGGATCCCATGGCAACACCCTGCATGAGTCCAGCTGAAGACCTAGAGCCTATAACAATGCCCCCCATGAGTCCAACTGGAGGCCTGAGCCCATGGCAATATCTCATACAAGTGTGTTTCACGGATGTGTGCTGGGGAGACACAAAGGGTCAGTGGCGGAAGCCAGAAAGTCTGTGCCAGTGGGGTAAAGAATTTGTGCCAGTAGGTTGAGGGTTCTGCACTAGACCCAGGAAGCAACACTTAAAGTAAGGACTAAGGCTCCTCCCAAAAATACCACAGCCATTCTCAGGACAACAAGGTCCTGAGCTCCTCCAACAATGAGGACAGCTGAGTTCATATCAGGAAGCCTGCCTGACAGGCTTCTTCTGGAGACTGAACAGCACACATCTTCCCCTCCAGAGCCAGGAAGCAAGGCTCAAAGTAAGGACAGAAATCCCCCAAAGTGAACTGCAGCCATTCTCAGTGACAAAGTCCTGAGCTCCTCTGATGATAAGAACAGTCAAGTTCATATGAGGAAAGAAGCTCAACAAACTCCTCTAGGAGAACCAATGGCAATAGAAGAACCAACACCACCCTTCTTTCTTTCCAGTTCTTTTTATGTTGGCAACAATCCTCAAGTGAGCCATACACTGAGCACTATGCTGATTCAGTTCAGCTGGTATTACAAGTTGACCACCAGTTATCAATCCATCAAAAAGACCCATCCTAGGGAAGACAGTCACCACATGTAAAAGGGTAATGAGATTAAGGAAGGATTGTTTTTATTTCTTCAGAGGAGCTTCAGTCTTCACCTTCACCCTAGCTGTTATCTTGGGCATTCCATCCTAGACCCTTCAGCTTTCTAATACATAGGACACTATAGTGAGCTCTAGGCCTTAGACTGGATCCTTTGAATACCCACTGTGCGTCATGCCCCTTTGCTCTCTTCCACATCAGACTCTGTGAGTGATCATTTTACACCAATCTTGTAAATTCTTACATATTTTTATATCTTGCATTAAATCTGTTCCTCTAGTAAGCAATGACTGATATAGGTAGTAATATGAAGTCTATTTGCAAATATTTTAAAAATTTTTGAAACTTGGGCTTTTTCTATATTTTATCTTTTCCGTGGTTGTAGTGTGATATATGAGGTATGAGATATCCTCAATTTAGTCTGTTCATATCAATTGAGTACACTGACTTTTTTTTTTTTTTACTGATGGTGAGTATTTAGATGAAAATATCTTCTCGGAATTTCATTTGATGGTCTCTATTTTTATTGAGAGTTGTCCTAAAGGTGCTAGAGTGTGCCCCATGTTATTTATAACAGTATTTTGCCAAAGATCTTGTCTCAAATTCTGGACAAAATTACTGAGATTCCCTAATGAACTTTCTGAAGCCTTCTGAAGAGCACTTTGGAGTTTTGTAGGACAAAGTTTTAGTGAATGCTGCTGGCCTGGCCTAATGATCAGAAAATAACAGTCTTTATGATTCCTTTTTCTTTATGATTGTATGGTCCTTTGCGTTTATCCATATAGACAACAGAATACTAACATACCTTTAATTTATTGGTTATTCAATGATGCTTCTACCCAGATCAAGAAAAATCATGCCTTTCATAACATTCCAAGTTAAGGATTACACTAAAAGCATTGCTACTGTTGTAAATATTTTAGCTCCCTTATTTCTGAGTACTGAGAAAATTCCGGTGAAAGATCCAAGTTCTACATTATGGACAGTTTGTTTTTGGTAAAAAGCCAAAATCAAATGAAGAGTTAGGCTGTGTTCTGTTATGTCTTGACTAATATTTTCTTATTACTGTCATAAAGTATGACCTTTAAAACACAAAACTAAATTGAGACATTCTTGGGAAGAAATTTTTAATAAATGTATTTGAAATATGGATGGATACCAGAAAGATACTAGGGCATTTATACTAGTTTTCCTTTCTTTTGATAAAGGAATTTGAGAGAAATGTATGAGGAAAGTGTTACAAAAATTTATTTCCCATTTAAAAATCAAGTGCTAGCAGATTTATCTAAATTAATAATATTATGATGCAAATTTTGAAGCTTATTAGTCTTTCGTAGCTAAAATAAGAGATAGATTATAATGATCAATCTTAAAACTCACATCAAATCGAGACCCTACCAAGAAGTCAATTGTTATTTGGATTAGAACAGAATTTCAGGGAAATCTATGGCTTCAAATTACAAGCTAAGGGCTGGTAAAGTGGAATATTTCAGAAGACTCCTTAGATATAACTATCTTGGTATAGTCTCATTTTTTTTTTTGAAAAGAAAAGCAGATGTTTGCTCTTTTGTTGTAACTGACTCTATGTAAATATATAGTGTGGGCCTTGGTGATGATCTGTGGGTTACTAGAAACAGAGTTTCTGCTGGGCAGAGTGTGTGAGAGTGACAGGTGTTTAAAGTTGATACTCCATGATCTGTCTAAAATCTGTAGATTTGTCATTTCATATTCACATAAATTAATCCATGAGCATTTAAGTGTACAGTATGAAAGCAATGCGCACCTCATTCTCACTCCGAGCACCTTCATTGATTAGCTGCTAAATTTGATTTTTCTTTTGATTTCTTAGTGAACACAGGACAATCATCTGCCCAGTGCTGTTTTCTGCTTGCAATTTACATGGTATTCTCTTCAAAAGACAATTACAATTTATAAGGTATTCTCTTCAAAAGACAGATCTTCAAAAGAAAGATCTTATTCTAAGATCCTTCAAAATATTCAGAAGGTAATTGGAGATAGAATAATGGGGCTGTGCTCCAATCCTGACTTTGTCGCATTTTCAGGTTTCTGTTTCTAACATAAGGGTAGTGACAAAACATGCTGGGAAGTATCGAACATACCTGTATCAGGATTTATACTTCACTGCTGCACAAAATCTAAACTAAAATCCTACTCCTTGAACTGGCTAAGTAATTATCTTCTCCTTGGTGGCAGGCCTGTATTAAAGGATAAACCATTTTCATGAGAAACAAATTGGAAAGAAGTTTCAAGGACTAGCTATCATATAACTTTGAAACAGTTCTAGTTCTCCAAACAAGAAAAAGTCCTTAAATCAATCCTGCCATCTTCCTTCTCCAATTCCTATCCATTATTTATACATGAGGTTCCTAGAGTCTCTTCCTAAAATTATTCTTAATTCTTATAGATTTGTGCCCATTGTTTTTAATGTTTTAGAATAGCTTTAGCAACAGTTCTCAATTCTTTCCTAGAGTAGGGCTCAAAATTATTTGTAGGAGGTTTATATCTTAGTTATGACGAAGCATTATCAGACAGTTGAGCACTGGGGGTTGATGGATGATCATCACAGTAGTTAGTCAAAATGAAGGACAACGGCAGAGAGCAATGACGTCGTGGGGAGACATACTGGGATAAGAGCTATTGGGTTCACTTTATTTGGTGAGGGATCTAACAGAAAGCTAAATTTAAAAATTTCAACATACTTTTCACTTGCTATGAGTAAATTTTTTGCCAAAAAACAATTTTGTAATCTAAATTTGTTTGAAAGCATTCTAACATATACCACAGCATATACCATTGGATCTTTGAGACAGTTTTGCTAACTCTAAGGTATATTTCAAGGAATAATTTAGTTTACATTAAAATTTTAGAATTAAGAAACAGTAAGAAAAAGATGTTGGTGAGTAATTTATTTTTCAATGAATAAGCAGATTTCTTAAGTATTCAATTAATTGCCCAATAGGACAAATGTTGCCCAGATGACCAAACTGCTTCCTAGATAAATTGGTTTCTAAGAATTTGCTGAAGCAAATTGTAATGCTATTTATTGGTTTATGGATATATTTTCTGGACAAGCATTCATTGAATTAAATGCCTAAGTTAAGTTTGTGAAGCTTGACTATGCTCCTGTAGCTGAATAATATTGATGGGGTCAGTTGCACAGAAAAGCATTACTCATCCTTTCAATTAAAGCAGGCTATTGACAATATCAATTCTGTTATTTGTAAGCTGAAGGCAAAGTCTGCTTATTATATGGTCCAAATATTTTATAGCAGTTCTAGCCATATATATATAAGAAATTAACCTTTCACAGAGGAAAGTCTCCTTTTGGTCTCAGCTCTTATGCTGTGATCCACAATGCTTTTGAATATCCTACAGGAATTGAGCTACTGCTTACTTCATGGTTTTGGAACTTTTAGTTAATGTAACTGAGCTTTGGGTTATGTGTTATCAGATGAATCATGGAAGGCCTTAGAGAACAATGGCAGCCGCATGGACAGCCTGCCATATTAATGATGGAC
The DNA here is from genome assembly GCA_004363535.1 of Dasyprocta punctata. Taxonomy (NCBI): domain Eukaryota; kingdom Metazoa; phylum Chordata; class Mammalia; order Rodentia; family Dasyproctidae; genus Dasyprocta; species Dasyprocta punctata. Next base: position 38,817 of record RJWM01004576.1, on the reverse strand, counting down.
CATCAGTCCAACTTCTGAGTCCTGGATTGGTTGAGCTTCTTTGGTTTCTGAAACTACGTGTTGTTAGATTTGGTTGCCAGGAGGAATTAATGCCATTTATGACTCCAGGGAAGAAAACAGTTCAAGCTCTATGTTTGCAACTTCTTTTGGGTGTTTTTTTACCTTTAATTTTCCACTGTAATAGAGAATCATGAGCATGAGAGTTTTTAGTGAGTTTTATAGTCCTTCCATTTCGTTACTAAATCTAACTGTGGCACTAAGAACCCTGAATTTATAATCAGTGCTGAATTTCTCAGAAGTGAGTGTGACCCTGTGGAATGCTCTAGAATTTCATACACACATATATACATGCCTTCCTCATATGCACATGCCTTCCTCATGTCTGTATAAGAGGCATACACAGCAATCTCTGCTTTAAGACTCTGTACACCACATATCTGTCATGTATCTGTATCAGGAGTTCAATAATAAATATCTGATAATTCAGCCTCCACAATATTCTTATAGTTTTATTGGGAAATGAATGTTAGGAATATTCATTATTTATTCTTCAGAAGTTTTAAAATTGATGTTAAAGAAAAAAATATTCAGTGATACTTGCTGAAACACAGTAAGGCAGACTTTATTTGGGATCAGTTTAACAGTCTAGGACCACTGTAATGTGATTGTGTGTGTGTGTGTGTGTGTACGTGTGTGTGCACTCAGTTCTGAATGCAGAATAGATAAGGAAGAATTCATGGTTACTGAGCATTTGGAATCAGTGGATGCAATGAAAAGTGAAAACAAGTGGAAACAGCAGAATTAAAGAGAGATTCTGTCTAAACTGGCCTAGCTCTCAGTTCTTGACGAAGGCAGCCCAGGTTTATCAACTATCAGCAGGAGATTCATGGAGGTTGAGGAAAATTGTCATAAGGATTATAATATATCAAGAATCAGAAGTTATTGCTAAAGTAGTTTAGTATAGGTCTTGTTAAGCTCTACTAAGGGCATAGATTTGCACATGAGAAACTTCAAAATCCTGGTGCAAGTTTATTTAAGCAAGAATCGTTAATTATATTCCTGAAAATTGATCAATATAAGTAACATATTCTTTCAGTACTTTATCAAAATATTTCCACCTATCTAAAATTCCATGTATTATTGATTTTCTGTCTGATTTTAAATCATTAGTTGCAATTTTTTTCTATTCTTCTATAATATTACTCAATCTTTCTTTTTCTAGTCTTTCTTTCTCTTTCTTTCTTTCTCTCTCTCTCTTTCTTTCTTTCTTTCTTTCTTTCTTTCTTTCTTTCTTTCTTTCTTTCTTTCTTTTTTTCAGATGGGTCTCACTATGTAGTTCAGTTAGCCTTAAACTTGCTATGTAGCCCACACTGGCCTCAAACTTGCTGTGATCCTTCTGCGTCAGCCTCATATTACAGGCATGCACCACCACATCCAACTTCAATGTTTCTTATGAAGGATCTCCATGATAAATTCCTTATTTGGGTCAAAAGAAAAAGAATCCTATATTTCAAAAATTGTATCTGTATATGACTCTATTTCTGTTTCATTTTGTTTTGTTAAGTAGGAAAATTTCATAGGCATCAGCATTCACTTAATTCTGCAACTACCAGAGAAATATGAGTCAAATATAAGAAATCTAATTTCAACAAGATGTTGAATTTAAATATTTATTATCTATATTCAGTAGCATTATCCTAAATAATAGCAAAAGGGCTTTGAAACACAGCAGGTTATTATTTCCTCATAACATATAATGCCAGTTTGTCTATGCCTTAGTGTTAGGATTTGAATCTAGAATTGCCCCCAGATTTTTGTGTGTGAAAGATAATTTGATGATGGGGCAATATAATCATCAGTGAGTATGTCCAATGGTGAGTTCAGTAGCTGAAAGTGAATTTGAGAGGTGTGGCCTGGATGAAGGTGGATCACTGGGGCATGACCTACAAGGACATATTTCTCTCTTTGCTTCCTGGCCTCCAAGGGTTGAACACTTTTTTCTCTGCCGTGCTCCTCTGTCATCCTGCCTCTGCCTTGGTGCCTCCCAAACACGGACTCAAACCATGAACCAAAAGAAACCTCTCTTAAATTGCAGATGCTGCATATTATATTCCAGTTAGAGAGAAGTGGATAAAAAACTTAATTTTCCCCTTCTGGCTTATGTGATGAGAACCAGAATGTGCCCCAATATAACAAGTTGGTATTGTAGGTAAGATACTGTTGAGAAATTATTCCATGGATTCATTCAGATCGAGACAGCTGCTGTTCACACTTACCCTTCTGGAGAAGAATTCTGAGTCCTTTTGGCATGAACAATTCTTTTGGGCATGGGAAGGAGAGGATATAAAACAAGACTAGCTTTACAACTCAGACTCTCTTTGAGGTTTCTGGTGCCTCCTGTCCCTTTGAAAATATAAACATATATTTCTTTGATGTTCTTACTGAATCCAATGAAAATAATAATTCATCAATTAACTTCTGATGCTTGCATGTTAGCTCTTACAAGTTTGTGGAAAATTTGTCAAAAGTACTATACTTAAATATGCAGAAGCATACAGTTATTTCTGTTGCACCCAAATTGGTAATATCCAAAGCTCCTCCAATATTTGACTAACTTTACTTTTGATCTAATAATTTAAGATTTTGAGTAACAATTTAGAAATATGATAGATATTCAAAGCTTTAACAAGATACATTTTGTGTGTTATAGAATTATGAACTAACTTCACTGCCAGTATTCACCTAATATAATCAAAAACTCTTAAATAATTCAACAATGTAGCAATGATGATTAATGTTATAGGGATACTTTCCAACTTTTGCACATGCCATTGACATAAAATTTTTAAAAATTTAATTAAATTTTTAATTTGGAGCTACTTGTAGATGGGCATGCTATTATATGAAATAATAAAGTGAATTCTCATTGAGATAATACAATGAGAAATAGTATATTATTCTTTCAGTTTAACTCTCTCTATATATATTTTTTGAGATATGGTCTCACTATGCAATTTGAGCTGGCTTTGAACTCACTTCGTAGCCCAAGCTGGTCTTGAACTCACAACAGTTCTCCTGCCTGAGTCTCCCGAGAGCTGGGATTGCAGGCATGCCCACCACACCTGGCCTGTGTACTGATACTGATCAAGTCAAAATCAATATCATCAAAACAGAATGATAGGGAATCAACTATGACCACCACCTTCAGAAGAAGATCCCCTACATATGCTACACTGCATATTGTTAGCCTCTTAATGGGTGATTCGACTACCAGCTTTAGGCCTGTGAAGTCAGTGAAACACTAAACACTATAAGCATTAAGTTGTATTTTACCTCATCAGCTATCATCACTACCTGGTTCCTCCAAATCAGCCAGTTGCATACTGGAGTGGGAGGGGGGTCATTGACTCTTCTTATCTCCCTGCCCACATGTCAGAAGTCCTTTATCATCCTTACTGCTTTGTTTGGTTGGGTTTTATTCTGCTTTATCTTGTTTGACTTTATTATATCTGATGGCATTGGCAGCTATTTCAAAGATAACAAGATATATTATGGCACCCATTTTGGATTTACTATTATCTTGTTTTCAAGTCCCATATTGTACTCATTGTTTTGTTTTTATTGGTTCTGTTCTGTTCTGTTTGGTTTGATTTTATTACATCTGAAGGTATGGGCAGCTATTTTGAAGACAACAAGCAGCATTTTGGTAACCATAATGTTGATTTCCTATTATCTTGTTTTAAAATCCTGTGTCACTTATGCTGTCGTGTTTTTATTGGCTTTATTCTGTTTTATTTCACTTGGTTTTATTCTCTTTGAAATAAAATTTAAAAAAAAGATTAATGTCATCACAAGAATGGAGGAAGGAGATATTTATTTGACATTAATACAAAACATTTCTTTTGTGAAAATCTTTTCTATTGCTCTTTATTAGCCACACCCACTTCCCTCCTGATGCTACTTTCTGTCATTTGGCATTTCTATAACATGGTGTCTCATTCCATAGGAATGTTATGTCAAGACTATTTTATAAATCAAATTGTAGGGTTTGTAACCTTTACGAATTTTCTATAGCATATGATGCTAGAAATTATTCCATATCATTCCATGTATAAATCATTATTTTCTATTTTTCAATAGTGGTCATGAAAGAAACATACCATTGTTTTAATGATTTGCCCATTGAAGAATTTTTCTTTGCATCTATCTCTGTCTTTGCCTTGTTATCTCTCCATTATGACTAATGCAATGATGCACATTCATGTTCACATTTAATCTTTGTCTGTTTGAATACAAATTTCCATTATTGTAAGATAAGTACCTAATAATACCATTTCTGTGTTTCGATAATTATATGTTTCATTTTACAAGTAATTGTTCAATTGTTTTCAGAATAGCTGTAATATTTTTTATTCTTTCATGAAATATATGAATAACCTTGTTTCTGTGTATCCTAACCAACATTTGGCAGAATTCCTAACTTAAGGCATTTAGGCAAGTCAGTTTTTATTTTTTAATTAATGTTATTTAGTACTTTATATTAATCACAAATTCATTTTTTTAGTAGACTTGGTGTTTCTATATATTATGGGCCATATATGGTGACTGTGCTTTTCAAAGAATTGGTCCATTTCATCTAAGCTGGCAAATTTTTAATATTGTTTATTTAATATAATTTTTATATCTGTTTTATTTCTAATTTTGGTAATTTTTTTCTTTTTTCTTTTTTCTTTTGTTCTCTGAGTGTTGGCAGGGATTTGGCAATTTTATTGATCTTTTCAAAGATACCTATATTTTTTCTTGTTTTCCATTTTAGAATTCATTGATTTCTGCTTTTATCTTGTTTTCCATTTTAGAATTCATTGATTTCTGCTTTTATCTTTATGATTTTATTCCTATTTGTTTTGAGTTTACGTACTTTTTTTAGGTACCTGTAGTGGTAGATTAGGTTATTAACTTAATATTTACATTTATCTGTTTTATACATTCCATGCTATATATTTCACCCTTAACATTATTTAATGGTTCCCCTAAAGTTTGGATTACTTAGAGGTAAACTGCAAAGTTTTCAACTATTTTTTAGATTTTGTTATTATCATTATTATTATTGTTATTATTATTATCACTATTATTATTGTTATTAATATAATTTGGCAAGATTGAGGATTGATTCTATGGGCTGGTACATACTGTAAAAGTGTTCTGTTGCCACGTGTCAGACCACATTATCTTTGTATTAATGATTTCTAGTTAAATTCCACTGTGAAAGAGGAACACACATTTTTGGAAATTTATTGAATACGCTTTAGGATATGGTTTACTTTGGTTTCTATCTTGTGAACAAATAAAAAAATGTTTTCTCTGGTGTTTCTGGGTCAGGCATTCTGTCAATATCAGAGAATGCTACTTGATGGTATAATATTAACTCACTAAGACTTTTCTAACAAATTGACACAAATTTTGTGGTCAAGCAACCAAAGTTTATTCTCTCACACTTATAGAAATCAAGAGTCTGGAATCAGTTTCACTGGAATAAAAGTAACAGGTCAGCTAGAAAACAATCCCTTTGGGAACAGTAGAGAACAATCTAATCTTTGCCCTGTGCCAATTTTAATGGCAAGTATATTCCTTGATTTATATGTATAGTGCTCCCACTTTCAAAACTAGTATCTTTGAACCTCCCTTAGCTTCTTCTTCATATTGCCTTATCCAATATACCTTCCTTTTCTGTACAATTTAAATGAGGTATAACTGAGACCATGAGTGTAATTTATCTTGGGCAAATTCCTGTTTACCTGTGGATTTGTAAAAATGTGAACCAAAATGTGTTGTGTTTCAGAACTACAATGACAGATATAACAGACTTTCTGTCACTATAATGAAATACCTGAGATAATAAAAAAAAGAGAAAAGCTTAGTTGTGGTGCATAATTTTTAAGGTTCCAAGGCAAGATCAGAAAGACCCATTGCTTTGGGGCTCTGGTGAGAATGCATGCTGATGGGAATGGTGAAGGATTTGGTGGAGGAAAATTGCTTACATGAGGAACCATGGGGCACAGATTAACGGAAAAAGACCAGAGTCTCACAATTCCTTTAAGTGCATGTCACCAATAATTTAAAGTATTCCTATAAAGCCCCATATTCTAAATCTATAATATCTACTTATGGTACCATTCTGGGACCAAAATTCTAACACGTGGATCTTTGGAGCATTCTAATCCAAACTGCAAAAATGGGGAAAGCATAACATTCTATCATACCTATCCAAAGAGAATACAGAAATAATACAGAGAATCACTGGTCCCAATTTTGAAATTCAGCAAGGAAAGCTCAGTTACATTTCAAGGACTGGGAAAAATGCCCTATGGTTCAAGGATCCACCCTCCAGCTCATAATTCTGTTCTCTGGACCTGTGGTACTGCCTTGGGAGAGATACATCCTTTTTCTTGAAAGATGACACAATTTTGCAGCTGAATAGCTTTATAAGCCTGTTCCCTGGCTATGGAATTCTAGGATCCTGACAACTTTCATTTTTTTCCCAGCTCTGTCAAACAGTTCTTCTTTTGATATAAAGTTTTCTAAAACTTTGTGGTTTTCTCATATCTATCATGATAAATTTGCATCATTAGACAAGAGAATTTTCCTAAATTATTTACTGGATAGTCTAATCTCGGTACTTAGCTTCTGATGAGATGGTTGAAGAGTGCATGAATTACATTCCCGAACACTAGAATAATAGATGATGCTTGTCCAGATCAACCATGTTGACATCTTCTATCATTATCAGTTGTTCACCTAGCTCTTAAATAAATTGCAGAGATTGAGATAGGAAATCGACCTTAATTGAACATGTTTAAAATTTTGGTGCATTCAATATTTATGACTGTTACCTCTTCCTCTTGAAGTTTTCCCCAACATGTATGTAGTGATCTTCTTTATTTCTTTTGATCATTCTTGGTGTGAAGTTTATATTGTCTGCAAACAGAATATCTACTATGATTTATTCTGGGTTCCTGTCACATGGAGCATGGTTTTCCATCCTTTGATTTTTAGGCTATGAATTTCTTTTTGAGTTAAATTTTTTTGTTTTGTTTTGTTTTGTTTTTGTATGTAGCACATTGTTGGATCTTATTTCCTGATCCATTCCACCTGTCTGTTTCTTTTTATTGGTGAATTAAGGTCATTTACATTGATGGTTATAACTGATATGTATTGGTTTATCTTTGTCATACTATTTTCCTGCTTTTTACACCCTACCCTTCCCCTCTATTTAACTGCTTGCCCTGCTTGATGGTTTCTTCCTGTTGTTGTTCTTGGAATTGTGGTCATTTTTATCTCAGTCTAGAATATCTTTCAGTAACCTTTGTAGTGTTGGTTTGGTGGTCATGAATTTCTTCAGCTGTTCTTTATCATGCAAGTGTTTTATTTCTCCATTAATTGTGAAACAGTGTTTTGCAGGGTACATCAGTCTGGGTTGGAAGTTGTTTTCTTTCAGGATTTGAAATATATCACTCCATTTTATTCTTGAGAGTTTGTGTTGTGAAGTCTGTGTGATTCTAATGAGCTTTCATTTATAGGTGATCTGTTTCTTCTCACTAACAGTTCTTAATATGCTATTCTTTTGTTGAATTTTTGGGATCTTGGTTTTTATATGGCTGGGTTTATATTTACTTGGTTATGACTAGTTGGAATTCTATGTCTCACTTGTATGTATGTCGGATGCTTTTCCCAAGCTTGGGAAATTTTCTGCCATTACTTCTGCAAACAGTTTTTTTTTTTTAATGTGATTTGTGTTGTCCTTAGCTTTCACATTGACACCAATTATTCTTATATTATTTTTCTCTGCATCACCTTGCAGCTGTTGAATTGTTATTTTCTAACCTTTTGTTACTTTCAAGAGATCTTTTCTTTCATGATTGCTAGTCATAATCCTGTCTTTAAGATGTTTTAGTTTCAGTCAATTGGTTTTGTCAGCTTTCAATGGAATTTTTAATTTCCTAGATGTGTGTTTGAATCTATTTGCATTCTATTTTTTTATATATTGATCATTCATGGCTTCTATCCTCTTATTTTCATTGTTTTTTATCTATCTGTACTCTAGATTTGCTGAGCAACTCCTTTATGAATGTTGACATTTCTTCTTTTACCTGAGAGATTATTTCTGATCTGATTTCCTCTATGGTCTCATGGATCTGTTTCTTTATTTCAGTTGCTATCATTTTAGAAATGACAGGTGTGTGTCCTCCATTTTCTTCTGTCTTGTTGCCTCCTGGATGTGTTCTGGGTGGGTTGGAGATCTGAGATTACATTTCACTTCTGCATCTTGTCGTTTTCTAATTCAAAAGTTTTTATTTTGTTTTCTGTGTTCATCCTTATAACTTTATTTTTTTGTGGTAGGTAGCTTTATCACTAGTATCAAGGCCTGTATAGGCAAGGTTTGCTCTTCAGGGATGTCCTCTGTGTGCAGGAGGTTTTTAGTTTATGTCTGTTCCAAGATCCAACCTTTCCAAGTAGTAAAGTGTGAGATGTTGATATCCATTTGACTCAGTTCCCAGTCATTTGGTGCTGAGGAATGGTAAGGTTATTACTCCAGAACTTCCCAGTATTGTTACAGAAATGAGAACAACTGATTAAAACAAATATGACTTCCAACCTAAAGCAGTATAATTAGCATAGTTTAGAAACTTAACAAACTATAGTAACTGTTTCAACAGAACCAATTGTAAGTTGGGAACTTGTATGCAAAGCGTTTCCCCTTGGTAGAGTGGGGAAACTTAAGAAGGATAGAATAGACAGATAACAAAAAAGAAATAAAGTAAAAGTCAGGCTGGAAGATGAAGGATGATCGTGCCATCTTTGGGAAACTAGAGAAGAAGACGGAAGAGAAAGAATGAAGGCGTAAGCAAGGGATTATTGAAGTTGACCAGAAAAAATTAGAGAGATTATTCGCTCATATGAAAATATGATTAAGTCTAGAGGGGTAAATTGAAGAAAGGGGAAATGAAGACGAATAGATTAGAACAAAAATACAGGGAAGAGGCAAAAAAAAAAGAAAGAAAAAAGAAAAAAGAAAGAAAGAAAGAAAGAAAAAGAAAGAAAGAAAGAAAGAAAGAAAGAAAGAAAGAAAGAAAGAAAGAAAAAGAAAAAAGAAACAGGAACAGGAAACAAACCAGCAAAAAAAGAAGAAAAATATAATAAAAACATTCCTCTGGTGTCCACTGAGAGTCAAAAACTACTGGATAACACTGCCAAGCCTGCAGTAGAGTTTGTGCTGAATTTGAGGCTGATCTTAGCCTCCAGCTGTGGGGGCCTGTGGCCAGAGTCTTCGGTCAATGCTTTCTGTATGTCCTTAGCCGCTTCCCACTCCTTACCCTGTTTCTCTTGGTGGTGTCTCTCACATAGTTGCTGTGTTCTTTTTAGACAGAGATAGGGATCTGCTCCCAGTTCCATGCGTCTGTGGCTTCTTCTATATCTTCCTCAGCATTCTGCGTTCCTCTTGCACTGACAAGTCTCTATCCTCTCAGGTTGTTTGTTGCAGGGTGGAGTGAAATTGTGAGGTGCTCTGCTCCTGCTGTTGCAGGCTATGGCTGCTCAGTCCCAATTCTTACTCCTCCCCTGAGGTCAGGTGTTAATTTCCCATTTGTTACTTTACAAGTTCTGCTGTCCCCATCACCCACCTCCGCGGTAAGTCTGTAACTTCCTCAGGTGAGATGGAGGGGTGCTGTCTGGTGCCTTTCTGCTCCTGCCCCCAGCAACATGGGAACAGTCTTCGGCTGCACAGTCCTGAGGTGCAAGGCAGTTTAATTCCCTGAACTGCTTTCCACATATTTATCTTTAACCTGCCTATCCTTTCATACTTAAAATGAGTTTCTGATAAACATTATACATTTTGACCATACTTGAGAATAATTCTTTCTCTTTGAATTGGTACATTAAGACTCCTTATATTTAATGTGATTATTTATATGTTAGAGCTCATCTGTTTTTAAATTTTGTTTTTGTACTGAGAATTGAACTCAGGACCTTGTGTTTATGGGGCAGGTGCTGCCCCTCTGAGCTATGCACCCAGCCTTGTCTTTTACTTTTTGTAGCATGCTTAGTTTTTTATGAGAGGACAGTCTATATATTTACATTTCCTTCCTTTAATTTAATATTGTTGAATTGCATTTTTATTCATTTTGTAATACTTTTTTTCATCTACTGGATTTTTATGTATTATATTATAGCTGATATAGTGCATATACACAATTATGGCATGCTTGAAACTGTTAATGTTATACTTTCAGAGTTTGATTGAAATGTAGAAACTTTATCTACTTTAACAGTCCTATATCTATTCATGTTTATATTTTTCTTAAACACCTCTTTCATCTACATTTATAACCTCATCAGATAATTTTGTGTTAAACACCAAACAATATTAAAAAAAAAAGCCGGGCCTGGTGGCACACGCCTTTAATCCCAGCACTCGGGAGGCTGAGGTAGGTGGAGCGTTGTGAGTTTGAGGCCGGCTTGGGCTACAACGCGAGCGCAAGGCTGGCCTGAGCTACACAGTGTGACCCTGCCTCAAAAAACCAGGGCTGGGAGTTTGGCTCAGCGGCTTAAGCGCCTGCCCTGGCAGATACGAGGTTGTGAGTTTAATCCCCGGTGCCACAAAAAAAATAAAAAATAAAAAAATAAAAAAATTAAAATAAGGAAAACCTATTGTAGCTTTTATGTTTATTTTTTCTATTTATTACTTCTCCACAGTCTAAGTTTTCATTTTTACCATTCTTTGAGTGCAGATGGGTTGGTGGATAATTCTCATAATTTTCCATTTCTGAAAATATCTTGATTTCCCTACAATTCCTAAATAATATTTTAAATTGATATAGGACTCTGGAATTCCAGTTCTTTCTTTTTAGGACTTGAAAACTGGTGTATTACTTCTTTTAGTCTCATAAATTATAGTGAAAAAGTCAGTGGTTAAACTGTTTCTCCCTTTTAAGTGAGTTTTCGATACTCTTTCAATGTTTTAATTTTTTTTTCTTTTTCTTCAGTTCACAGATATTTGACTACATAATGTCTTGGTATAGGATTCCTACTTGTGTCCCCTGATGTATTTATTTTGATTAAGGTTTGCACAGTTTCTTGATTTCCTAAATCTACCTTCTTTAACACATTTTGGAAATATTTAGCTATTCATTAATTTGTAAATTTTTGATCTTCCATTAGTTTTTATTTCAAATAGCATGATGACATGGATCTTAGGTATTTTTATAGTCACACAGGTTACTGGAAATTTGTTAAATTCTTTCTATAATCTGTTCATTCTTTATATTGAGTAACTTTTTAAATTTTGTTTTTTATGCTCATGCAGCCTTTCTTCAGTCTTTCATTCTGTGATCAATTCTATTTTCTAATTTTAATTTTATTTTTTGCTCAGAATATTTTATTTGTATCTTTTATATGTCTTCTATGTTTTAGTGAGAAAATATATATTTTCATAATTTCAAATATGTTTTAATTGGTCATTGAAGTAATTTAATGATATCTGCTTTAAGATATTTGTCACATATTCTTATATTTCTAACATTTCTGTGTTATAGATTATGCATTTATAGATTTCTTTTCTCATTTAGTTTGGAGATTTTCTTGCTTTTTTATATGGTGAGTGATTTTTATTTAAAGCCTAGAGACTTGAATTTGATGTTATAAAAATATAAACGTTATTTAAACTGCCTTATCTGGCTTTATACCACTCTGCAGGGAAGGAGGGGTGCTGCCTGTTTATTGCTAGTTATGAGTACAATTTCAGCTTCCTCATTTGTCTCTGTGATAGCTAAAATGAAGGGCATTGCATTGCTGCAGTTAAAGTTCCCTGTTCTACATTAGGCCTCCACTGTAACCAATTTTACATTCTTACTGTTCCTCTCGTAGCCACTATAGTTAACTGCATTGGTGCTGGTTTTGTGATTTTGAAAAGTGATAATCTTGACTTTCCATTACATCATGTCTTGCATCATCCCACAAGGAGAGGGCAATGCAAGCTTATAACATGAGGAAAGAGTTGATGTCCAACCACCCTACATGTTTTTCCCTAATAAACATGGAATGAGAGACATTTATCTCTTTCTTTCCCAATATCCTCTATCCCATGCTAGAGGATGACAGTCCCAGTTCTCCACTTGGCCCTTTCTGATACTACTTGGGCAGGGTTGGAGGTTGGATTGTGTTGCTACATTTTAGCCCTGTGAGGTGGAAATCTAGTCTCTCTACTAAGGATTTGCTTGTGGATTGAGGTGTGGTCCAGTATTTCCTGTGCTGTTTGTCTGTATTCTAGTAGTTCTTGCCTGAATGTTTTCTGCATTGTTAAACTGATGCATTCCTAATCTTTTACCAAAGACAGTAGGAAATAATTTTTATTTTTCCCCTAGGTATTGGTAGGTTTCTGGGTTTTTTGATATCACTTCCGAGATCTATTGAGAGAAAACACAACTTCAGTTACTTACCTCAGGTGTTTCCATGGGTGATGAGGTCCATGATCTATCTTCTTCAGTGGCTTCCCTTTGAGAGTCTTCAGGTTGATTTTTATAGATGATGTCTAGGATTTTGAGTTGTACTTAATGGGATAAATTTTGGAAAGTGAGTTTATTCCTTTGGAAATGACACAGTAGTATTGTCTTCATAAGATATATTTAATATGTGTTTGCATGTATGGGTCTATATCATGTACTTATTATCTGTCATTTTGAAGATGTACTAGTACTGCAAAATAATTTTCTTCATTATTCTACATACTTCATGAATTTTCTCCAATAGTTCTCCAAAAAGTACTGTGCAGAATTTTTTAGAAAATCTTTATACAGATTGCTTTTATGCTCAGTTTACAATCAGAATATGCTCAAATTGCTACTTTTTAATATAGCTTAATAACTGAATTTATTTATAGTCTATTATTCTGCCAGCTAATTTAAACACAAGAGGGTGAAATGTTCAATGACTTCCAAGGTGTATCTACATAATGTAATCTAATCAGGCAACTAAAATGTACCCTCCAGGAGAAAGAGTATATGAAACTGTTGACCTAAGGTTAGAAATAATTTCAAAGGAAATGATTTCCAATTAAATGTACTTCTTGTGTCAGTGTAGGGAAAATCAGCATTGTAGATGCAATTGTATTCACTGCAGAAATAAAGCTTATCAGCAAGTAATCACAGATTCTAAAGCCCTTCTATACTGTTGTTTTCTGGCAACTAGATTTCAAACTATTTAAGACATCTCAGTAACTAGACCTGACTGACTTACAGAATCAGTATAGTATCAGAGATTCAGGAGTCAGGACACTTGCAAAAAAACAAAAAACAAACAAACAAAAAAAACCAATATTTTGCCGGAAATACAGTGTGAATAATGCTGCTCACACTGTGCTTCTATAATAGTGACCAGCTGCACCTACTGAACAGTCTGATTTGCTTTTTATTGCTTTTTATTTTTAACTTTAGTACTAAAGTGCTGAGGCAGCTAAGTAAGCACAAAGGCACTTTTGAATACTAATCTCTTACACAGTAACCACTGTTATATCAGATACATTTTTATGGAAAAAAGAAAATGGAAAATTTCAACCATAACTTAATTTAGAATTTACTCCTTTTTTTGTGAGATGTAACTTAACAGCATACAATACTCTTTTTATTACTTTAATTGGGTAGATGTCATTTGTAGAACTTCTGAGATGCTAAAGAACACTATTTAGAACAAAAAAAAAATCCAAAACACTGCTACTTTAATCATATTAACACACTTTATAATTACACTGTAAAGTACTGTTTATACCTGACACTTAAAACAGAAAACCAAATCAAACTAAATCTTAATGACTGCTGGTCTTCCCTGAATATGTGAAGCAAAAAAATGGAATAATGACTGAAATGTGTGTTTCAGAAGTATTTTGAAACAGTAAATTTGCTATTAAAGAAAAAAGAAAAGAAATATCTAAATTTCACCAGAAATAATATTTGATTAGAAAATAAAATGAATAAAGTCTATCAAGCATAAGGCTATGTGGAGTATATTTCTAAATTAACTATTGATATGGGATATATTTTCAATATTTCTCCAACAGAGAACAAGGAAAAATTGGAATTAACCTTCGGAAATTCATCATATATTTTCTCATTTTTCAGTATTTACTGAAACTAATTCCAAGTTAATTAGTGCCTAAACTTTTAAAATACCAATCTAAATGCCCTCTTTTATTAAATACTAGTGTTCATTACAACTACATCAGTGATTTTTTAACTGTTATTAAGATATATGTGAATTACCCAAACTATCTTATATTTGAAATATATCCAGAGATTTGACCATTCTTTATACAAATTTGTTATCTATATTTGTTCCTGTAGTATCTCAGCATACAAAATAATGGAATCTTGTCAAATCCAAATGTTCTTTCAAACAATTTTTATAAATCATTGATGAGATATTTGATTAGTTGAGGAAAAGATAAAATGTCTATCAAGCATATAATGTTCCAAGTCAACAGTTTCATCTGAACAATCTTCATTTGGGAGGTACAGACTCTTTCGATCTCTATGTTGTATGTTATCATTATTGCTGCTGAGCCAAACTCCCGGCCCTGGTTTATTGAGGCAGGGTCGCACTATGTAGCTCAGGCCGGCCTTGCGCTCCGCGTTGTAGCCCAAGCCGGCCTCGAACTCACAACGCTCCGCCTACCTCAGCCTCCCGAGTGCTGGGATTAAAGGCGTTCGCCACCACGCCCGGCATTGCTGTAGTTTTTTAATCATGTAATTTTAATACCTTCAGGGAGAAGTTTTTTAAATATTTATTCTGATTAACAATTAAATTATTTTCCTAAATTCTTAAATTAGTGTTACATCAGATGTTCCAATGTTAATAATTTTATTGTATAATACATTTATATTACTTATCAATATTTAATGATAATTACATTTGCCACAGGAAATGTTTATTTAATTTGTAACATGTGCTCCGTATACATCAGTACTAATATTTTTTAAAAGCATAAAATTTTATTTCTAGATTTTAGAGTTTAGTTTCTATGCTGTATTAGTGAATTTAAAATTTTCTTTAGCTCTGTTTATAATGTAATATAATTTTGAATAATATCATCAAAGTTAATAGGCTTGCTAAGAATAGCTTCAAAATGTGGACATTAAGTTATAAGGTAAGTAAATAAAATATTTAGGTGTTTTTGTTCTTATTATTTCAGCTATCTAGTTCTTGCATCTTTGTGTCAAAGATATTTTCTTAGATATTTCAAGAAAAAGTCTTTTTTTAGCTAAGAATAAATTAATGTTTCTATTATCTTTGTTAAAGTTTTAAATACTTTACTTCAAAGTAATTATAGACTTGCAGAAACACCACACAAATAAAAGAATTCCATTATATCCCTCTTCCAGATTTAACATGATGCAAAAGGAAATATGTAACTAAGGAAACTCAGAAAGCATGACTCCATCTCTGAAGCAGCCTCAACTTGAATGACGATATTGCACAAGGTCAAAGCTACAGAACTGAAATGTGGTACATGATTTATAGCTTTGAAAACAAATTACACAGCAGGTGTAAGTTTGTCTTGCCTACCTTTCAGTATATCTTTGTCAAGTATACAAGCAATGTTTTTACTCCATTATATTTAAAATGACCATTAAAAGTGAAACTAGATATGATTCCATATCAAGAGGAAATGCATGCAATTTTTACAGTTTTTACACTATAATTTCTCATCATGTATTTCTGTTTCATGCTCAGTTCTTTGTTTTTTGTTTGTTTGTTTTTGGTACCAGGGATCAAACTCACAACCTCGCGCCTGCCAGGCAGGTACTTATGCCACTGAGCTAAATCCCTGGCATGCTCAATTTTTGACTATTTATAGTTAAGACATTTTTTGAAACCTCAAAAATTTATTTTATTCATTAGGTGCTATTTTCTTTCTTTCTTTTTTCTTCTTGGTATTGCACTTTGCAATAAAAATTTAATAAATTTTAAAACAGTTCTTAGTCATACAAAGAACACAGTTTCAGTACTTCACTTTGGTAAAATAATTGAATTTGAGTATTGTTTTGATTTACAGTATCACTTATTTCACTAAAATGCTAAATTTTTAAATTCAAATTGTGTTAATCTTTTGTAACTTTTCTTTATATATTAATGATCATAAAACTTTATAATAATACACTTTACTCTCTAAGTCTAATTTTTTTCCACTGATATTTTCTATTCATTTGTACACCTTATTGGTTTATATTAACATGTGCTTTTTTTTTGAATTTTAAATTCCTTTGCCCCTGAAATGACTTCTCCACCATGATACTATTCCTTTCATCTGTCATGAACATAAATGTTCCATGTTTTGTATCTTGATATTTGGTCATAACTCAGGAAGAACACATCACATTGCATAACATTTAGGTTAATGATAATCTTTTCCTCTGTTAATAAATTCCGTCAAGTGAGGGGCATTTAGGCATTTAGGCACAGAGCAGAGAATGATTTTTGGAATTTGGTCGACATTCAATACATTGGAGCTTTTCATTTCACAAATCAATCAGTCATTAAATGGAAATCTGTAGCTAAGATATAAAGTAAAAATGATTATCACTGTGTGGTTGTTAGATAAAAATTGCACATGTGCAAAATTGATCAGTTCAGTGTAAGCCAAAGCTAGATGTTAAAATGAGAATTTGACAAGGTATTATACTTTTTGGAGGTCTTTTCTGGATGGGTGTTTTTTTTTTTTCCTGAATACTTTAGAACACCTTGACTCTCTTGCTTTAAATATGTTGAGTAACACTACAAAAATTAGGCAAAACAAATATAGATGTTGCAGCAGCAAATCTCTTTCTCTTGAATAAATGCAAGTCATAGTTAACTTTGGTAGCATTTTTATAATAAACAATTTTAAGGTCATTCTGTACATAAACTTTTAATCTTTGAGTGCTTCTCTTATTGAAAAACAAACTGAGGAAAAATTTTAAAAATTTAAGAGTAGTTTTGTAGCCTGATAGTGGGTCACATCCATGCTCTCAGTTACTCAGGAGACAATTTAGCAATAGTACTTGCCTAGCAGGCATGAGGTCTGTGTTTGAGTCCCATTTCTGAAAGAAAAAAAGAATATTTTTATTTTTAAATTCCATGGTTTCTTCATGAACTCGGATGAAGCTAATCAAAAAGCACTAACATGAAAACAATTTAGGAAACTAGATGCAGGAAAAGAACAAAGAATACTCTTTTTTTTGGTAGCGAGAATCGAACTCACAACTTCGTGCTTGCCAGGAAGATGCTGTGCCACTGAGCCATAACCCCAGCCAAAGCAAAGTTTTGATTGCTGTCTTATTCACTTTCTCCACTGGGTCAATATACCCAACAACCACTACTTGAAGGAAGAGAGGATATTTTGGTTCCACAGTTCTAATTCTTGGTCAGCTGGTTTCATGGAAGAAATAGGATGACCCATGGATATGATGGAAGAAAATGTGCTCAATTCATGGCATCCAGGAAGCAGAGAAAAGAGAAAGGAGCTGGGAAGGGAGTTACATCCTTCTAGGTCAGGACTCCAGTGACCTTCCTCTTCAGACCAGGCCCTAATGCCTAATAACAGAATTGGCTAGGAACTCATCGGTTATACTTATCCACTGATAAATATAGTTCTTCCATGATCTAATCACCTTCCAGCAGTCCTTTGAGCCCATGAGACTTTTGGCAGACATTCTAGATCTAAACCATAACAGTTGGTTATGGGTTTACTTTATACTTCATGTTTGCTGGAATCTCCCCAATTATGTAAGCAAGTTGGCAGCTTCTCAATGGTTAAATTTACATTTTATTTTTCTTTAATTGATACATTTATAGGAAAGGCCCAGTTTAAACTTTACTTACATCGACAGGTCAACAAAGGTTAAAATCACTCATTTATCCTAATTAACTTTTTCTGCTCAGAAACTCATTGAAGCCTGGATTTCATTTCATTTCTTTTCTTTTCTTTTCTTTTCTTTCTTTTCTTTTCTTTTCTTTTCTTTTCTTTTCTTTTCTTTTCTTTTCTTTTCTTTTCTTTTATCACTGTGATAAGAATGCTATTGTTATTCCAGTTTAGGATATGCAAAGTCATTGCAGATAGCAACCAAATAACTTACCAAAGGAAATAGGAAGTTGTAGAACTCAGTAGCTGATGTCTTGCTTAAGATTCTGTGCTGTTACTGCTGTAGTATATTTCTCAGTACTGACAGGATAAGCTGTAGAATAAGCAATGGTAAAATAAAGAAGTCAACAGAGGAAGCTGTACAGTTCTATCCTAATTGTCTAGGCAAAATAAGAGTTTAATTATTAGATCTCCTGTATAACTGTCAGGTTTTTTTCCTATTTTCTGTATTTTCAATTTTTATGCATGTTGCAATTATTCCCTCATTTTATTCCTGTAACACCCACCATAAATATGAGCAGCCATTGGAAGCCAAAACAGTATCAGTGCTGAAGAGATAGCTGGCATCAATTCTATGGATACAATATAAAAACTTGTGAAGACTGAATAGTTCACAGGGGATGATCTCATTTCAAAGCGTTTGTCGTCTATAGCTCACTGCCATGCTGAGATCTATTTTTTCAATGACTGGAAGATATTTCAACTCTGAGTACCTCCTACAAAAGTGCTAATTTTCTTGACAACTGAAGAATAGAACATCTGCTTATATTGATCCACTAGTTGGAAAACAATAAGAAAAACTTTTCCTTTAGTTTTCAGCTGTACTGGTGATACAACTGTATTGCCCTATGCATATTAATGACTCTTGAGAGGCATTTGAATTTGAATGGTCAGAAATAAAATGAAGCAACACAGTTATAAAACAGAAATAAACCATATTTGCTAAATACCTTCTTCACAAAATGAAAACATATACATATGATATAAAAGTAAAATGAAAAAATGAATGAAACATTTTAAAAGGAAGTTTTTCTTGTTTATAATCTTCCTTCCCTAGTAACATGACAGTTAATGTAGTATTCATGGTCAAATTTAACTTTTGAGACCATCTGCTCTATGCAAGATGTCATGGAAATAAAAGCTGCTTTGAAATAAAAAGAGAACAAAAATTTTATTCAGAGAACACCTCCCAGCTGTGTTACTGGTTACTGTGTAATCATCTTTCATTATACATGCTGTATGGGGTATGGAGAATGATTAGAAATGCAAACCTGATGTTCTGAATTTGTACATCTCTTTCAAGAGCAGATCTGCTCAGCAAGGAATTTATTCTCAGATTCCAAATGAATCTTTTGAAATGTTTTGGCAAGTCACTCAATATTAACTTATTGATCATTCAAATATTCTAAAAGATACCTTAAATACAAGGGCAAATACTAAGCTTCTTATATTTACAGAACACTAAAGCATTAAGTAATGTAAGACCAAGAAAAATCAAGTTTATAATATTATCATATTTGCTTTATTTTGTGTTTTAATTCCTATGCATTTCTACCAAAAAAGATAATAAAATGCAGCAAAATGTTCAATGCTATAAAAAGTTTTACACTAAATAATCACTTTTTCTAACATACCCTTCTGGCCTCTGACTCCTCATCATTTTTCACAGTTGATTTCTATCACCAACTTTGGGGCACTTTTTCATGTATTCTAATACTTTGATAACATTACTGTGAAATATAGATAGATGATGTCATAAGCAATAACATAATAGTTGATGGCTAGATTGGGCCAGATAATACAGGAAGCATGTGCTAACAGGTCTGGTACCCTGTAGGAGGCAATTGGAACTGGACGAAAATGGCCTTACTTCATGTGTTATCAAGGCTTTTCCATTTGCTACCTTCATGGTGGTTGGGTTTCTTAAAAAAGAGTTTAAATCTTCAAGGTGGATTGTTCCAGTCCTTTTAAAGACAATTCTAAAAAAAATGGCAAAGTATCATTGTCTACTGATCAGAGCATCACAAACCAGAACAGACTCAAAAAGAAAGTAAAATAAGGCTTTCTTTTCTGTTTTTCTTCTTCTTCTTCTTCTTCTTCTTCTTCTTCTTCTTCTTCTTCTTCTTCTTCTTCTTCTTCTTCTTCTTCTTCTTCTCCTCCTCCTCCTCCTCCTCCTCCTCCTCCTCCTTCTCCTCCATGTCCTCCTCCTCCTCCTCCTTCTTCTTCTTCCTCTTCTTCTTTTTTTCTGTCAGTACCAGGGATCCAACTCAACACAAGACTTCTGTATTCATTGTTGTGATACTTGTACACGTTATTGGAAATGATATTGATAAGTAAAAAATGCTGAATTGAGCCTATAAATTTGATAACTCTGGTAAAATATTTTGCACAAGTATTTTACTGTTTTATCTGAACAAAGCCAAATGAAAAATAAGATGTTATAAAGTATTTAAAGATCTAATATATGATTGAAAAGGTAGTATGTAAGAAAGAAAGGAAGAGCAAAATGAGTTATAATAGGATCATAATAGGACTAGAGAGAAACCTACAATTTAAAAGTCATTCAATTTCATTGCATCTGTTTGTTTCTTTTCCATCACACAGGAGGAGTAGATCATTTGTAAAACTCAGTCTACTGATAAAGCATAAGTTTATGTTTTAATCAGTTTTTTGGTTCATGGAACAAAATACCGTACACCAAGAATTTAAAGAAGGAAAGGTTTGTTTTGGCTCACAGTTTCAGTGACTATTTGACTGTCTGCAAGGTGGAAAGAAGATGGCATAAGGGCATGGTAGAGGAAAAGGTTGTCTTAGTCACTTTCACATTACTGGGACAAAACACAACAACTGAAACTTAAAGGAGAAGAGGTTGTTTTTTTATTTTAAAAAAGAAAAACAGAAAAAAGGATAGAAATCATACAGAATTTTTAATAAGTAAGCAATCAACACTAGTTAACATATTGCATATTGTTTTCTTAGAAATAGTTGTTTAGTTTGTAAGATCTAGGCCTAAAAATGATAAAACAATCAAACAATGACAGCACAAACTGTTCTTCTTGATGAGCTAACAGAATTAGTAGTATAGTTATTTATCTTGCACACATATACATACATACACACACACATACATACATATATGTGTATACCTGCATATGTATAATCTTTTCCTTTCTTCCATTTCTCCTTTCCCCTATCTCAGTTGTTCTTTCCTTTTGAGTACTTTCCTTTTCATTATTAAAATATCTATTGTACATAAGAGGTTGCTTTTGGATCACAGTTCAGAAATTTTAGTCAATGTTTTGCAGCCCTAAACACAGAAATGGTAAGGTGTAAAGGCCTAGGCAAAGGGAAGCACCTCGCATCATGGTGGCAAGGAAGTGGAGACAGAAGCAAGGAACTGAGAAGGGACACACCCTTCTAGGTCATGTCTCTAGTGATCTGCCTCCACCAAGCAGGCCCTGCTTCCTGACAGCAACTCAGCTATAACTTACCTCATCCCATGCATGGCCCAGTCCTCTTGCAAAAGCCCTACCTATGAGCACCAGAGGCTTGGGGACATCTAGATTTTAATCACTGCATTTTTCCACTGGCCCCCAAGACTCGTGTGGATCTCTCCATGCAAAATGTGTTTACTCCATCTCTAAGAATCACCAAAATCTTAACATTTTGACTACTGCAGAAAAGTCCAAATCCAAAGTCTTCTTTGAGTCATAGGGCAAATTCTTAAGTGTGAGCCTCTGTGAAACTCAAAAAGAAAGTTAAATGCTGCCAATATAAATGACTTGGGGTAAACATTCTGTTATGGTTTATATCTAGATGTTCCCCAAGAACTTCAAGTGTTCATAAACAGAGCTTCTGGAAGGTGATTAAATCATGGGAATGTGATAGCTGGCTTGCTGTAAGGAAGTGGGGTCTACTTGGAAGCAGGTCACGAGTGGTAAAACCTAGAAGGGTACATGTCTCTCCTAGCTCATTACTGTTTTCTCTTTCTTGACTATAATGATATGAGCAGCTATCTGCTATCTGGCCCTTTCTACTGTTAAATATGAATAGAATCTTTTGAAATTTGAGCCAAAATAAACTTCTCCCTTAAATTATCAGTGTCTGGTATTGTATCCCAGCAAAACGAAAGTGAGTAAAATAAAGGTGTTCAATGCATGGCAGCCAGGAAACAAAGAAAGAAGGGAGGTGGCTGGGGCCAAATATACCCTTCACTTTATATGCCAAATGAAACCTATCCAACCAGACTCCACCTCCTAATAGCAGATTTAACTTTTTAACTGATCAATGGAAGAACCATTGATGAGTATATTATGTAGGGGAATGTTTTATATAGAAAATTTAGCAGCCCACAATTATGTATCATTCTTTTAATTTTAAAATGTTCTGCTAGAAACTAACTAAAATATTTTAACACTTGAAAGACATTTTAATTTAGCAAGTATTTGCAAAAATTTAGTAGTTTAGATGCCCCCTTAATTAGTATTTATGACCACAATAAAGCCAAGTAGATACTCTTCACATTTTTGTCAAAAGCTTAGCAATTAGGCTATGTTTTAATTTTATGCTATCATATTTTGAAGGCAAATATCCTTTCATTTTATATGCTATAAGAGCTATCATTTACTTGTAATGATTGTATAACATTTTACTATTTTTACTAATTTTACTATTTATCGAAATATTAAAAATATTTTTAAAGATATTAAACAAAACCTGTAAATAAACATTACATTGACATTTACTTCATTTAAGCTAGGATGATTTTTTATAATATTAATAAAAGTTAACCATACATGAAGTTAACAATATGCCAGAATTATATTGTACATATTAATAATATATATTCAGAATAACATGAATTAAATTACTTGGCTATCAATTATACCTGGTAATTACACAAAAGTAAAAATACTTTCAGAATGCTATAAAAATTAAAGTAATAAAGGGGATCACAGAAATTACACAAAAATAACTTCTAAATTCTAACTTTGAGGAACTACAAAAGAAAACTTCAATTAACACATGATACCTTATAAAAATAATTTTCAGATGAATTCTTATTTTCAAGGCTTATTTAAGTGTAAAGTGTTTATGTAAAATATTCACTGGTCAAATATTTTTAAATTAAATAATCAAAAGTTATCATTGATGAGTACAAACATCACAAATTTCTGTGCATCTACTTTAAGTATTTTGTTTATTTTAAACAGGATCTGCATAATTTCCATAATGGAAACTTACACTCTGGAAAGTTCCTTGTAGTAGTTCATTTTAAGTAAAGGATTAAACTGGAGGTGTGATAAATCCAGATATTATTGATAAGCTAATATTACATTTATGAAAGCAATATAGGTAAAGATAACTTTAAGTTATGATATTTGAAAGTAACTAAATTTTATTAGCACAATTTTTCTTTCTTTAGACTCATCCTACTATTTATGTTGCAAATGAAATATTGATGGTAACCTATGGAATGTTCTGACTTGTAATTATCATAGATGTAGGTGCACTAGAAGACATTACATTACTTAATTTGTATTGTTCCAGCTTTTTTTTTTAGGAACAAGGAAAGGATGTCTCCAATCTTCATCTGATCCCTTTACTTTCTCTCCTGCATAAATTGCACTTGAATTCTATCAAAGAACCCTGATGTCTTTATGGAACTAACTCCTCACTGCTTATCAGC
Organism: Dasyprocta punctata; assembly: GCA_004363535.1. Taxonomy (NCBI): domain Eukaryota; kingdom Metazoa; phylum Chordata; class Mammalia; order Rodentia; family Dasyproctidae; genus Dasyprocta; species Dasyprocta punctata. The sequence goes on along the minus strand of RJWM01004576.1, from coordinate 15,184 downwards.
TCCCATTGAGAATGAATTTATTTTCAGGTCAAGAACGCTAAACACTATGGCAGGAAGTCAAGCCATCTTGCTGAGTCAGTAGCTTAGAACTGAATATGTCTTATTTGCTGGCATCTTCCACCAATCATCACCTTACTAGTTGAACATTCCTATAGGAATATTCCCTTGATATTCAGTCATGCATTCCATAGCAATATTCGCTTTTCCATAGCCATTTTTGCTTTTAAAAAATTGTAGAATTTTCTAAAGCAATGATAAGATGATCAACTATTGCTTTTTCACTATACAAGAAGATACTGTCTTTCCTATAGTATTATCGTTTGTAGCTTGGTGTCCACTAAGAGCTTCCTGAACTCATCCAAGGGGCTTTTGGAAGGTACTTGGATTATGAGGGATTAAAACTGATGTTCTGTGAGGAGCTGGGATGTGATAGGAAGAGGCCGGTCACTGGGGTTGTGGTCTGGAAGAAGCTCATCTTCCTCCCCAGCTCTTCTCTTCACTCTCTGCTTCCTCACTGCCGTACGATGAGGAGCTTTCCTCCATCAGGCTCTTTTGCCAAGTTGTTTCCTCTTTGGAGCCTAAAATGTGCCAGAATAGACCTCTCCTCCTTTAGTAACCTAGTGTGGGGGTACTGTCTCAACAACAGGGAAAGTGACTAAGATATGCAGTTCATATTTAACCTTTAGCCTTGAAATAAATTATTAAATGACTATTTTTTTTTTCCATTTCCTTTCAGGTGAGATAATCAAGTCTCAGAGAAGCTGGGTGGCTACAATTATGTGCCTTTAAGGCCGGGGGAGAAGAAACCTGTGTCTATATACCTCTCCCTTTTTCATTTATTCAACATGCTGCAAATTGTCTCTGATATACCTCTGTATTCATGCAAAATACACAAAGACAGATGTGTTTTCTTCCAAAGTAGAATTAACAGACACTGAGCAAGAACTGACACTGGTACAAGTGACAAAAATTTGCTCAGATATAACCAGGAAAATTACTTTACATGTTTGGAGGCTTTAGTTTAAAGCTGGGTTCTAAAAATGAATAGGCTCTTATTCCACCGAACACATTTATGGGAGACAGGAGGCAGTGGACAATGTCCAATTAATGCCATTTTTACATTGAATTATCATATTTCATAAACTGCACAAAGAATATTTGCCTGGAACCTAGATAAGCTGTAGAGGCTCATATTGTTCATTCTCTCTCCTCTCTTCAAATAATTGTATTGCATAGATTTATATTTACACAGAGGGAATAAGATGTATTGGTATAAGTCTTGGTATAACATAAACATAGTTTTTCAAGTGAAAAAAATCTGTAAAGTAAGAAATAACCATGCATTCCATAAGTTACAATAAATTATATTGCATAACTTTAATAGCACCTCAAACAAAATACAATGTAAAAGTTCAAGAGAAATGTAGACACTTGATAGCAACATAGGTAATAAACAGTTGGTACATAATCAGATTGTATAAAGAAATAGAGAAATCCCTGACACTCAGTGGACTAGCAGGTAAATTAATGAATAGGCAATTTGTAGAATGATTTAACCTCAATGTAAATAAAGAAAACAAAGCACAAAGAAATACCACATGACCTGAAAAGTCTTATTATATGCTTTATGGAGCACAGTCGATTATTTAAAATAAATTTTAAAAGGAAAAATAAAAACTGCAACTCTTTTGTGAAATTCTTTCATATTTCTGCTACATGAAATCATGCTCAATTCTGATGATGATTTTGTCCGTATCAGGAAGCCAAAGGGTCAGCATTGGAAGGCTGTGGAGTCCGTGCTGAAAGCCTGGAGGTAGACAACCAAAGCTGATGTTCAAGACTGAAGTGGTCTAGTGTAATGAACCTGCAACCAGATCGATCACAGGCTGATCGTGCAGGAGAATAGTGTCATAATGAGGACTCAGTGTGGGTCTTTGTTACTGGCATAATGGCCATTAAACAGTGCCTTTAGTCAGATCAGTCCTGGTGAGTGGGAGTCCAAGTTGCTGAGCCCATGCATGACCTGCCACCATGGCCACTTTGTTCATGAGCCCATGGGCAAAGACAGGGGTGTATGAAGAAAAAGTTTCACTGCAGTTCACATAGTTGGTCATACTATCCACTTGATCATTAAAGTCATTTTCTTCTGAGGTCACTTTCTGGTGAGCATTTACATGGGATACAAAAAGGTCTATCTACATACCTCTTCAAATAGCTCTGTTGCCAATTTTCCATTCGTGTGCTTTGCAACTCTCAGACCATCCATTTTGACCATTAGATCAATATATAGCATGTAGTTCATGAATCAGTAAACGGTTTTATATGTGGCCGTTTTATCTTCCAGGAAAGCTGTGTGACTAAGTTCCCTACCTGAAGTTCTGCACGCTGTGACGATTTCTCTTCACTACTGTCCTTCAGGGATGTCCTGAAAAGGGTTTGTAGTACTGCAGATGTTAACTTTCATGTGGTGCTTGCGGAATGTGAAGAACCATCTGTAAACCAGGTCCTAACCTTACCTTCCTCTGATAGCTGATTATATGGTATACCCCATGAGGCATAGGTGCATGCTGCAAGACAGAAAGCAATGCTGCAGGAGTAACAAATGTGCATTTTGGCAACTTCTTCATGTAACTTACTATGTCTTCTAGATCTCCTCAGATTTGATTATGTATGTACCACTTCTATTTAATGATGTACATTCAACTTTATTATGATTTGGTGCATCAGATAGTACCCAGGTCATGGGGGATCGCTCTGGTCACATGGAAACCTCATACCATATGATCAAATGCACAGTAGCAGGTCAAGAGGTACTTTTTAGTGGGAGAACAGTTGTCTGCAGATGACTGCAGAGCCTTGCTCCAAAATCCTTAAGGTGTCCACTCTGATTAACCTGTTGAGGCCTAGCAGGAACTCCAAAAGCACCCCATCTGTTACTGATACCTCAGGTACCATTGGGACTGCAGGATCATATGACTCCAGTGACAGAATAGCATGCACACCACACTGGACCCTGTTGCAGAACATTAAATTGTGCTAGGTGATTGTTATGGTTAATACATTGTGTCAGTTCGTGAAGTTTAGAAGTTTAACTAAGAGATTCAGCAGGAAGCCAGGATCCTTACTTTATAAATATCCTCATCTTATGCAACAGAATACAAAGACTTTGTGAGTGCTATATCTATGCTGCGGGATATGGCGGGGGGTGACCTGCATACAATATAAGGCAGAGAAAGAGGCTTGTACCTCCCTCCTTTTGCTCTGGCTGCTTTTGCTGGATGCTGTCTTGAAGTGTCCTGGTGCCATGCCACCCTGCCTTGGAGGCAGCTGATTATGGACTGAAACTTCCACAAACAGTGAGCTAAATAAACCTTTCATTCCTTCATTTTGGGTGTCAGGTATTTTGTGAGAGAAAAGTAACCAAGACAGCCATTTTCTTGAATTACTCCAAAAACGGGTCAGAGTAGCATATTGCAGTGAGAAACGTGTTACCTCCAAAATCCAAATATATCCACTAGGTATTATAGTTTTTTTTTTTTTTTTTTCTGGTTGTAGGAGAAGCCAAATGCAGCAACTTATCTTTCACCTTAGAAGGGATATTTCTCCATGTACAACACAAGTGGAATACTAGAAATTTCACTGATGTAGAGGGGCCTTGAATTTTATTTGTAGTTACTTCCCATCTTCTGGCATGCGAATGCCTTACTAATAAGTTCTGAGTAGCTGCTCTGTCATGCTCACATGATCCAATCATAATAAGGTCAATGCAGTGGACCAGTGAGATATCTTGTGAAAGAGAAAGATAATTAAAATTCCTGCAAATTAAGTTGTGACATGGGGCTGGAGAGCTGATGTATCCCTGGAGTAGGACAGTGAAGGTATATTTATGGCCTTGGCAGGTGAAAGCAAATTGTTTATGGCCAGTCTTATGGATAAAAATGGAGAAGAAGGCATCTGACAAATCAGTAGTTGCATACCAACTACCAGGATATGTGTTAATCTGCTCAAGCAAGGAAATCACATCTGGAACAGCAACTGCAATTGGAATCATCACTTGATTACATTTATGGTAATTCATCATTTTCACAGATCCCTCTGTCTTAGGCATAGGCTAAATAGGACAGTTAAATAATGATGTGTTGGGAACCATCCCCTGGACTCTTCCAGTCTTTGATAGTGGCACTAATCTTTGCAATTTCTGCAATGATGTGGTAGGTTTACTATTTTCTCAAGTAAAGCCAAATCTAGTAGCTTTTGTCCTTTCCATTTGGCCTTTCCAACCAAATTATTCCCCACACTGCAGGTTAGGGAACCAGTATGAGGAGCCTGCCAAGTACTAAGTATACCTATACCAATTATGCAATCTGGAACTAGGGAAATACCTATAGAATGTATTTTAGGATCTATTGTACCCACTGTAATTTGAAGTTTCACTGAAACTCCGTTGACCAAGTGATGTCCATAGGCCCCTACTCTTACTTGAGGGCCACAATGGTATTTTGAATCTCCTGGAATCCGTGACAGTTCAGAGTGAATCTCCAGTAGTGCCTAAAACATCTAATCATTTCCCTTTCTCCAAAGTGTAGTTACTCTGGTAAAAGGCTCTAGGTCCTTTAGGGAAAGGATGGGAATAAGATTGGTGGTATAAATTTTTGGTAGTACATCGGGGTCATTTCTTACAGTGACCTAGCTCTCCCTTCATTCAAAGAATTCTGGGTCTGTAAACTGGCTTAAATTTGGAAATTGTCTGAGTAACTGTGCTTCTGTATTAACACGATTTGCAGTAGATTTCTGTTCATTTGTCCTTACATTTTTCTGATTATATAAATCTAGTAAAAATAGAGAACACAGTGTGATGCAGGTGTATGTTTCTGTCACCATTGTCCCACATCCTTAATATTAATTCCCATACTATTTTCTCAGACCTCTAATTGTAAGAGTTAGAAAACTCAATATATTCTTTGAGAATATATCAGACCTTCTCTTGGGTCACATTGTGTACCTCATCTTTAGGAGGCTTCTAAGATTTGAGCCCTTTTATAGGTATAGAAGCAAAAGTGGACAGTGGTCCTGGGGAATGTCATCATTATTATACTTGGTAACTTAATCAGGCAACTCAGGATTAATTTTCTCAGGTATGGAAGGAGGAACCAATACCACAGGTGATGGGAGTGAGGATGTCTTCACCACTGAGGGTGGGAAAATCTCTTCCACTGGATGAATGATCTCATAGGTTTTAGGAGTTTAATTTCCTCAGCCTCATCAGGATCCTCCAAAGCATTTCCATCGCAATTAATGGATCCCATTCTTTTCCAATCAGTGTCCTCACTTTCAGTTCTGAGATCCTTCAAAGCAGGCATTAAACTCACATTGTATTTCAGCTAACTGAACTGCAAAACCTTGTGTTTGAGTTACTGCAATATTAGTACTGCATCAAAAGGAGAAAAGTTCTCTTTTCAGGATCCACTTACACTTTGATTATTTAATAGATAGAAATTTGAAACTTAAAAAAAAAATTTTAACCTTTGAGTTCCTCATTTTCTTTTCTTAATGTGTTTTCACATTCAAAATACTTTAGATCTTTCATGTATGCCTGGAGCTCATGATTTTACTTACTAGTTTGTCCAGAGAAGTTAAGAGCAACCAGCCAGCATCACTATAGTTTCTACTCTGCCAAAAACATTCAAAAATAATGTATATTGAGTCACTAAATTCCTTGAATCACACAGGATAACCAAACGGATCTATAGTGTGCATTACTTTAACAGTTCACACCATAGACTATTAGTACTGTGAACATTATCAGAAGGAAAGTTTTTGGCAATTTTAGATCTCATCAAATTAGGAAGCCAAATTAAGGAATCATGAACCCCACTGAAGAAATTATCCTTAAAATATCTTTTTCTACAGTTCCTCCTGGTACCAAAATCTGTAATCTGTATCAGAATTCAATAAGGGTGGAACAATCTCTTCCACTGGATGAATAATCTCATGAGGTTTTAAGAGTTTAATTTCCTCGGCCTCAACAGGATCCTCCCAAACATTTCCAACTCAATTAATAGATCCCATTCTTTTCCAGTCAGTGTCCTCATTTTCAGTTCTGATATCCTATAGCCAGACATTAAACTTACATTGTATTTCAGTTAACTGAACTGCGAAGCCTTGTGTTTGAGTTGCTGTACAACTTTGCTAGAATTTACAAAAAGAAATGTACATAATGGATTCATAATGAATATGAAATATTTATGAATATATGTAACAATATATATGAAATATACACAAAGGAAATATATGTGAAATATATGTAAAAGAAATATATGTGAATTATATATGTATATGTGTGTATATATATATATATATATATTTCAAGATAGTCTTGTAATGGCCACTTGCAGAGTCAAGGGTGGATGAATGCAAAAGGTCTGTCTTCTTATTGGAGATCTGAAAGATATACTCAAAAGTCAAAGCCTGAAGCTCACAGTGGAATCCTGTGGGGGTTCACACTGCTAAGCCAAAGAGTTTGTATTGGAAAGCTGGAGAGTCTGCACTAGAAAGCTGAGATTTCTTCATCGGAAGCATGGAAGTGGGCATCCAAAGGTGATGACAAGGATGTGTTCCTATGAGGAAGTAAATATGGCAGACTTCCTTTTTTATTCTTTTTTTCTTCCATCCAGGTACAAGTCTACTTGTTGGTGCCACCCACATCCAGCATGAGTTTTCCTTCTAAAGCAGGTCAGTCATCCAGACCACCAAGAACTGTGTTGAACTAATATGCTAGGCATTTCTTTTAAAGTTGATACAACTACTAACTATCATACCAAAGATCCAGTATTGAAGAATTTCCAAAAATTTTGACTGGATCCCCAAGAACTGCTTATTATTAAATCTTTCTCCAATCCTTTAAGGAAAATATCTTGCATTTGTTCAGGTCATAAGAGTTTTTTTTTTAAACCAAATAATAAAATTCAAATGTTCAAAACACTTATCTTTCTTATTACTTCTGTATACCACTCTGTCCTCCGTGAATTACCATCGTAATATTGTAAGAGTCTTCCTTGCTTGTGCAGTTTACCCTCTGAACTTTATTTTTAGAGTCTTATTGTAAAATTAGATAAATTTTCCTATCAAGGTTTTATGGTTTATATTCTTATGGCCCCACCAAGTCTCATGTAATCATGGCATGGGTACAGCTGAGTCTAGCATCAGTGATTGGTTTGTTGTATGGTGCTGGGATTGGCGATGTGAGTATTGCACCCACACAGGGGCAGAGCCAGCACACAGTGTAAGGGCAGGAGGAAGGTGTGTCCTCTCTCTCTTGCTGGTTCACACCTTGCTGTTTGTAGTAGCCTGGAATGACTGTCCCTCCAGCCACGCCACACTGCCTTGCAGCCAGTTGAGTATGGACTGAAAGCTCCAATATTATAAAAAATAAACCTTTCCTTCCCTAATTTTGGGTGTCAGGTATTTTGTCTCAGCAATGAGAGAAAGGTAACTAAGACACCCTTCTGTGAATTCTAGTCTCACTAGCAAATTAAAACCCTTCTGTGAATTCTAGTCTCACTAACAAATTAAGGTAAAGAAAAATACTTTCATAGTTCAATACTTACAAGTGATTCAGATCAAAATGACCCCATGATCATTTTGCCTTCAGAGGAAGTGTTTTAAGAAGGTGATTAGATTATGGAGAAGGCATGAGTGAATGTGCTATTAGGAGGTGGGGCCTGGTTTGAAAAATCAGTTCACTTGGTGGATCAGGTGGCCTGGAAAAATATAAACCACTTTCTTGCTTCTTGCTTCACGTTCTGCTTCATGACCATTAGCATTTCTCCAGGCAGACCCTCTACCATGTCAGTTCTGCACTTGAACTGCTAATCATGAGCTAAAAGTTATGAAATTGTGAGGCAAGATAAAACCTCTTTTTCATTAAATTTCAGATGTCAGATATTTTGTCCCAGCAATGAGGAAAGTGACTAAAACAGATTTTCATATCAGGAATGGGGTTGTTAGCATAACTATATATAACCATGTGGTTTAGACACGATTGAAAGGAAGTTAGTTTATAAAAGTTTGGAGATACTGGTTAGAGAAGCCCTAGAATGCTTGCTGTAACTAGAGTTTGGTGGGAGATTCTGGTCAGAACTCTGAAGACTAGAATATTAATTGAAATGCAGATGGCAAAAGTGAGGTTTAGGGAGGAACTATTATTAGCAACTCTGTTGGTAGTTAAACTCAAAGCCAAGTGTGTCATGCTCTGGCAGAAAATTTGTCTATTTTTTATCCACACCTTGAGACTTTCCAGGATAAAAAGATTAAGGGCAACAGACAAACATAGTGAAGTAAATTCCTAGGAAGCCTAAAATTCAGGTTGTGATGTGGACAGTTCTGGCTGATTTTAACTAGGTTTACAGTAAAAAAAATTGGAGCACAAGGCCCATTGGAAATGTTCTCAGGTTTCCCAGAAAAGAAACTCCTGTAAAATTCTAGGAAAGAAGATCATGGCTGCAAAAAGGCTAGCTTTTAAAAGAAGTCTTGACTTCATACCAGGTGAATAGGAAAGCTATCTCAGGAAGCAGTAAGATTGCAACCTTCGCTGGATCAAGGATGTGAAAGAAAGAAGGTAAACTTATTACTTTGAATGGAGAGCCCCAGGGAGCCATGTTCAAAGCAGACACCTAGGGAATTTGTTCCCTGAGATTCGCCATGCTCAGCCATCTAGGCACTAATAGACATCTGCAGTCATGCGAGGTGCCAAGTTATAGCTAGAGTTGGAAGTAAATCTTGGCATCATCCATGGTGCTACTTGCATCAGGCATGCAGAATGTAAGAGTTTGGAGTATGTGGAGGCTTCTGCAGAGCTTTCAGAGAAATTCCTGGGAGCCAGGCAATGTACATCTGAAAATGCAGTGTATGAAGCTATGAGAAAGAGCCCAAAAGTGCAGCTGAGTCACTAAGAGCTGTTAGAAGTCAGGAACAAAAACATCTGAGCAAAGTCATCCTAAGAGATAGCCCTGAAGTTTGTAACCATTAATGCCATTGAGACGGGGCCATACAAGCCACTGGAACTCACTTCTTGCCTCAATGTTCCCCAGGTGTTGGATATTGAAATATAGGATTTAATGTTTTTCCTGTTGGGCCTTGATCTTGCTTTAGTCCAGTTCATTTATCCCCCAATTTTAGAAAGGGAATATTTTATCCAGTGTCATTGAACACTGGAAGTGTTTAACTTCCTTTTCGTTTTTTTTTACAGGAGCTCAGAGGTATGAGTTTCCTTTGGATTTCACAGGAGATTCTGGATGTATACTTTCCAGCAGCACTGAAACTTTTAAAATTTTGCCACCTCTTAGAAACTGACTAAATGCATTTTGCATAAAGAGTTATATAACAGTATTTTGGGTCAGCCAAGAAATGATATGGTTTAGATCAAGAATTACTCCCAAAATCTCTAATATGGTCAGAGGCAGAGATTTTTGAAAGTGGTTGGATTATCAGGGGATTACAACTGAGTATGCTATTAGAATGGGGACCTGATCAAAAAAGAAAGGTCGGGCTGGGGTTATAGCTGAGTAGTGTAAGCACTTGCCTGGCAAGCACAAGGTCTTGAGTTCGATCCCTGGTACCCAAAAAAACAGAACAAACAAACAAACAAAAACAAAAAAACAAAAAGGAGGGTTACTAGAGGTGTGACCTGAAAGAGTATGTCTCCCTTCCCAGCTCCACCTTTTGCATGCTTTCTTCTATGATGCAAACAAACATCCTCTGCAGCAGGTTCTTCTATGCTGCCATTTCTGCATTTGAATCTGCCAATCATAGATTGAAAGCTTTGAAACAATGAACCAAATTTAACCTGCTATCTTTAAGTTGTGATTGTCGGGTATTGTATCTTAAAGTGACTACGACTACACTCTGGGTAGTCTTTCCAAGTTTTCCTTTGGCTATATCTTGCTGATCTGTACTTTGAATATCCTACTGTTGCTGCTTCCTCTGCACCCCAGGCACAGTTGTATTCAGGGCAATTGCACCTGCTGTCACATTCCTCTGAAATGCTAAATCCAAAAGAAACTATAAAAACTTCCTATTTTTATTTGCTATTTTTCTCATTCTTATAAAATATCATTAATGTAAAGTTTACACTTTAAAAATGAATAAGTCAATGATTTTTAGTACATGTATAAAGTTCTACATCTATCATCACTATTTAATGCCAGAACACTTCATTACTCCAAAAAGAAAATATCATTCCTATTAACAATCATTCCTTATTTCTTTCTCTTCCTGCTCCTGTTCGTAACAACCATCAATCGACTTACTATACCTGTGAATTAACAGGTTGTGAGCGTTTCATGTAAATGGAATAATATGTGAATATTTGTGTCCAGCTTTCCTTTACCTGGTATTATGTCCACAACATGTATCCATAATGCTGCATTTCTTTTTATGGCTGAATACTATTCCTTGTGTGGGTTTGCCATATTTTGTTTATCTAGTCAAAACTAACAGAAATATAATTGTTTTCATTTTTTAGCAAAACTACTGCTATGAACACTCAGATACAAGAGGTTATGTGAGTACTGTTTTTCAATTAACTTTAGAATATGCATAGGAGGAAGATTTTGAGTCATGATTACTTTGCACACTTGAGAAATTGTTAGACTGCTTTGTAGAACTGCTGAATAATTTGACATGTTCCTAGTAATGTATAAATAGTCTATAGAGAGCTCTTGCAACTCGATGATAAAGTAATTCAATTGAAAAATAAATTTAATAGACATTTCTCCTAACAAAACATTCAATAGTAAATAAGAATACAAAAATACACTAATCACCATTAGTAATTAGGCAAATATATATAAAAACACAATAAGATACTACTTTACACTTACTAAAATTGTTATAAGCAAGAAGAGATAAAAACAATAATTTCAATGATTTTTCATGAGTACAAGGAGAAATTTGAAACTTTTCTTTTTGCCTTCTAGGAATTGAACCCAGGCATTTCCACTAAGCTATGCTCACCACTATTTTTCGTATTTTGTGATAATATCTTGGTAAATTTTTAACTTGCCCAGGCTGAGGTTGAACTTGGTATTCTTTTGCCTTAGCCTCCCAGAATGCTAGGATTAAAGATATGTACCACCACAGTTGGCTGAAACTTCTCTTTTAGAAAGGTTCTTACTCAAATATTTCCTTTTCAACAGGAGTTTTCTATTCATTTTATAAAAAAATTTCCAGTCCCTTTCCACCAATTTTAAAATTTGCCATCTGTCTTTGATATGTTTACCATTTTTTTCACCTTAGTACTTATAATATTCATGCAACACAGCATTCTCCAGAACTAATGAGACAGATATACAGTCGAGGTAGATAAGGAGTAAGAGATAGAGAGAGGGAGACAAAAGGAGAAGGAAGTAAAGGGAGACAGGGAGAGAAAAAGTAAGGGCAGGTGAAGCAGGAGAGGAGCAAGGAAAGACAATAGCTCATTATTATGAGGTCGGTAATTCTGAAATGTCAATTTTATGGTTTATGTTTAGATGGCCCCCCAAGTCTCATGTAGTCATGGAGGCAGCTGAGTCCAGTGTTACTGATCAGTTTGTTGTCTAGCCCTGGGATGGCTGATATGAGTGCTGCACCTCCTCAGAGGCCGGTGGCCAGTATACAATATAAGGGAGGGACGGAGACATGCTTTGCCCTTTTATCCATTTTTGCTTTTGTTGCTTGAGGCCTCCATAAATGGCTGCCCCTCAGCCGCATCACTCTGCCTGGGAGCCAGCTGAATATGGATTGAAATCTCCCAAAACTGTAAGCTAAATAAAGCTTTCCTTTCTGCATTTTGGGTGTCAGGTATTTTGTCTCAACAATGAGAGGAAAGTAACCAAAAGAGTCAGCAACACTGACCAAACAATTGTACTTCATAGCCACCTATTCACGAAAGCATATAAAATTAGCCATGATATCATTATATATGTTTTGCTTTGTTTGTTACAAAACCCCTGACTATAGTATAACGAAAACAATGTAAAAAGGGCAGATTCTTAAATCTATTTCATTTGAGTCCCCAGAACACATCGTGCTACTTGCCAAATGATACATAGTAGGTACTAGTAATGAGTGAATAAAATATTATAAAAGAAAATTAAATAGTATTTTTACTAAGTTAATTTAATAGTTCAATATATTTAACATTGCCAAGAGAAGAGTAAAATGACTGGTTGCTTCCAAAGTAAATGGGCATATGGAATGAAATATTTCTTAAAATCAGTCTGAACAAAGAATCATAGATTTATAGACTCAAATCCTTAATATAAAAATGCTACTTATAATCTTCTTTAACTAAAAATACACATATTAATACACAATGATGCTTTAATTTTTATAGAGTGTCACTGTATTGGGTATGCTATGTCCCCCCAAGTCCTCATACTTTTGATGGGGCTGAGTCTAGTGCTTGTGTTCAGTTTGTTGTCTAGCGCTGGGATTGACAATGTGAGCACTGCACCTTCCCAGGGGTGGAGCTGAGATACAGTGTAAGGGAAGGCGGGTCTTCCTTTTGCGCTTCCGCGCTCCCCCCCCCACCCCCGCTCCCTCGCCAACACTTGCCGCTTGCAGCCACCATGAACAGCAGCCCCGCCACGCCATGCTGACTTGGAGCCAACTAAGTATGCGCTGAAACTCCCAAGAAACTGTAAGAAATAAACCTTTCCTTCCCTAATTTTGGGCATCAGGTATTTTGTCTTGGCAACGAGCAAAAAGTAACTAAGACAGTCACTATACGTACAGAGTGAAAATAAAACAATTAGATAAATTAAGGTGAGTTTTCACATTTAGGAAATTATGTACTTTTCCAATCACTCCCACAGATTATCTTTATTTCCTTTGAAAAGTGGTTGATGTGTAACTATCTAATGTTACTCTCACTGGTTCTCATGTGAGAAAATGACTAAACCATGTGAACTGAGATGTTTTATTATTTGTACTTAGTCAGTTTAAATCCTCTAAATACAAATCCATGTACAACTATATTCTACCCCCAAAGCCTGGTCACATCTGATAGAATCTGATAAGGGTTGATAATCTGTGAAACAGACACTTATTGATGGGAGCCTAAAATTTCTTGCAATGTAAATGATGGACTATTCAGCTGCTTTCTAGAAAAGATACACAGGAAACAAAGTTCAGAGTCAAAATTATTTGCTCAATGAAAAAAATACAAAATGGTGTATGCTTATAATTATGCTATTTATTCATGATCATATTTTCAACTAAAATATATCCAAGAGTTTGTAACAATGCATGCTGCCAGAAAAAGAAAAGAGGAAAATCATTTCCTTGCTTGTGAAATCAAAGATACAACATCTGTTTGTTTCATCTGCTGAAGAGAATCTTACAGCTTGTACTTTATTGTTAACAAGGCTGAACACTTTAAAACACACTTCTAGTTACCCAACCTGTAAATTAAGTACCTCAGTAATGCAATTATTGCATTGTGCTTTTTTCACTGGTGTAAATCACTTAAAAGACTTGTAATACTGAGCAACTGGAAGCTACAACTTATGTTTTACTAGTTGTTGTAGTCAGGGTTTTGCAAGGGAAACAATTTAATACAGCACAGATAATTTAAAGGATTATTTCATAACAGTCACTCAAAGAGTCAAATACAAAAGAGCACAAGAAATCTGTCCACACAGTAAAGACCCATAGAATCCTGCTGAGGTCCTGGATTCCATGGCAATGTACTGAATGAGTCCAGTTGGAGACCTAGAGTCCACAGCAATGTCTCATGCAAGTCTGTATTAAGAATCTGCACTGGGAAGGCCCAAAGGGCAGTATTTGAAGTTAGAAAGCCTGTGCTAGCTGGATGAAGGTTCTGTGCCAGTAGGCTGAGGGATCTGCACCGAAGCCAGGAAGTTACACTCAAAGTAAGGACCAGAGATTCCACAGCCATCCTCAGCAAGAGCATGGTCCTGAGCTCCTCTGTTGATAAGAACAGCTGAGTTTATGTCAGGAAAGCCAGTGTGACAAGCTTCTACAGCAGAACCAACAGCACCAGCTCTTCCTTTTAATTTCTCATGTTTATGATCTTTGCAACAATCCTCAGGTGGGCACTCCACACCCAGTATCATGCTGATTCAGTTCAGCAGGGTGTTATAAGTTGACCACCAGTTGTCAATCCATGACACTAGTGGTGTCTGAAAATTCAGAGCGTAAACCAGTGTTGCTGAATTTGCAAATAGATTCCGTGGCTGCTTCTCCAATCTCTCTCTGCTGGGTAGTTTGATAAAGAAACAAAGGATGTTTTGTATAGAAACAAGAACAATAACGAAAAGTAAAATAACTGAAGAACAGGCAGAAATAAATTATTTTCATGAATACTAGAAAAGTAGCAAATAGGTCATAGACATTTTACTTTTGATTTCATCAAAAACTGAGAAGGATCTGAAATTTGATACCACTTGCAAGGGAGCAAGTTAACCTCTTTAGGATGCTAATAGAAGACAGAAACTCTGACTGAGACAAAGTACTTTATGACTCATGATTCATGCTGACAGCAGGAAGCAGAGGAGCAGAGGTGAAAAACCAGATAAATAGAACTGGTATGAAAGAAAGTCACAAAATGACATCATATTAGTTGGTCACAGCTATGGGTAACTGGGACTCAATACTTCCAGAAACCTCACAGAGGAATATACAATACTCTTCAGAACTGGCTGTCTCAGAATTGAGGGAAAGAAACCATTACCCACTATGTCCCATCCCCTGTTGTTTGAAAGTTTCTTGTGTAGACATTAATGCCCCTGAAAGTCCAAGCTCCTGCTGACATCTCAACCAGCAGCATTAGCAAAGCCTGAGGGACTAGAAGTGAAAGATGCATTCACTCTGCTTTACTGGAGACACTGTCAGCATGAAGTGGGCCAAAGCCTGCCCAGAAGGTTTAGCTGCTGCCAGCATTCTGACTGCTGCTGCTACAGGTACTGGCGATGATAGAAAGTGGTGCTCAGGGGCATCTGATACACAGAGGGATATATGCTTATGGGAATAAACACGCATGTTTATACATACAAATAGAGAATCTTGAAGAAAGGATATCACTAAATAATTTTTGCTAAAATTACTTCTGTGACATAAAAGAACACAGAGTCGGGGGTTATATTAGCTTACATGGACTGCAGTAACGAAGTTTCACAATCTC